>WYDI02025039.1:0-46314 GCA_009867235.2 Psittacus erithacus | reverse complement strand
TCTGCGGGCGGGGACGGGCAGCCCCGGCCCCCCCTCCCCGGCCTCCCCTGCCCGGGCCGGCTCCGGCGCCGGCCGCGCCCCTTCTGGGGGAAAAAAGTAGGGAAAAAAAAGAAAGAAAAAGAAAGAAAAGGCGCAGAAAGCGCGAGCGCGGCGGGGCGGAGCGGGGGAGGGGCTGCCCCGGCCCCGGGGGAGCGGGGGGACCGAGGAGCACAACCGAGGAGGGGGCTCCTCCTGAGGTCTCCCCCGGACCCCGACGGTGACCCCGGGCGGGATGGGGCGGAAGCCGCTCCGGGTACGTCCCCCCGGTCGGATCGGGGAGCGGGGGGGATGCGTAGGACCACGGGGGGGCAGCTCCGGCTCCCGAGATCCTTCCCAGAACCGGGAACAACACAGAGCTGCGTGTGCGCACACAAGTGGGCGTGCAGGGCTCGGCGGGTCCCTCTCGTTAAACAAACACAGGCCGGTGCTGATGGGAACCATCGGGGCTGGTCTGTGTTCAAATCACAGCTCGCAGCTCGCGTTTCGGAGTTGGCCCAAAGTGCAGCAGATTAAAAGTGGCTCTGACGGCTTTTTGGGCTGTTCCAGCGATGGAAAGTACCTACTCGAAGGCAGAATCGTATGATTTAGCAGCCAGAAGTTGTACAAAAACAACCAGCGCAAGAGCCAAAGCCGCAGATCTGGTCTATCCCAGTACAAAGCACCACTGCTCGCACAGTTTGGGCTGGACGTTCCCTCTGTCATGACTGGGGCTGGGATGGCACCAGGGGTGGTGGGATGGCCGCAGCATGGGCCGCTGGTGCAGTCTGGATAAGGAACCTCTGTCCAAGGAGCAGCAAGCGGCCAAAGGACACGCTGTGCAAACACAGCGAGACGGGAGGAGACCCAGCTGCGCTGCTGGCTCAGCTGGACAGAGCACGGTGCCAGCATCGTGCGATTGCTTCTCATGTCTTTGGGAGCCAGTGGAGCCCTGTGCTCGTCCCCAGGTCATGAGTGCTCCTTGGCTCAGGCACCAGTGGTTGTGCCTGTGGAAGCCATGGGAGCGGGGTTGCAGCCCACCACCAGCTCCAGACCCATGGGCACTGCACAGCCCCTTGGCTCAAACCCAGTCCAAGCTGCCTGCCTGGGACCCCTAATGCAAAATGGGGCCGGCTGGACCAGCTCCTCTCTCCCTACCAGTGACCAATTGCTTCTTTAATTGTGTTAATTCCGTTACTGTGCTTCAGCCTTTATATTCCCTGACTGAGAGGAGCATGAGCTTATGCTGCCCTTCTTCACTCCTATGGCCACTGGAGAAATGAGCCTTGCCCTGTCTTGTGCCCCTCTGCTGGGCACTGGGGCTGGGTGAGGAGGCTGTGGACCAAGGAAGGCAGCATGACTGGCCAGGTCCAGCACCAGCAGGTAGGTTCCCTCTGCAGCACTGGTGAGCAGGAGGGGAAGGATGTGAACCTGAGCCCCAGGGACCCCACCACCCTGGCGCTGGGAGTGCCTGATGGCAGCAGATCCCTGCCTGCACTATGGAGTGTCTTGTATGGGCTGTGCTTGACTGAGGCACCCTGCAAATGCACCCAGTGTGGCTGGGTCCTGCTCTGCATCCCTGCAGCACCCCAAAACAGCTCCTCCTGCTACCCAGACACAGCAAAGCTTGGAGGTGGGATCAGTGTGCTGGGGACTGAGCTCTCTCCAGCAAAAAGCAGAGCTCCTGTGGGCCTCCAGCACCCTGACCCCATGAGCACCCTCTTCTCCTCCCTTTCTCCATGTCCTGTTTGTCCCGAGCAGCTGCAGGGACAGACTGCATGTGGCCTCGTGCCCTGCCCCTCTGCCCACACAGAGCCACCCTTCAGCTCCCCCCGGCCCTGCCCGAGGTCACCCTTCCTCCATTTTTATTTTTACTTTGCTGCCAGATCCACCCCCCCCCCCCCCCCCCCCAAGCTCTCTGCATCCCCTTTTGTCTCCCACGAGGCTCTCAGACCAGACCTCGTGTCACAAGCTGCGTGAGGAGCCTGCCTGTCTGGGCTTGACAGCAGCTGTCGGCGGGGGGACAAGACACAGTGGCTGCAGCGCTGCTCCCGGGGGTACCCCGGGATGTCTGGGTGGAGGCAGGGTGCCGAGCCCGGCACTGGGGATGGACCCTGGCGCTGGGCTCCTGCTGGGACCTCGTGACTGCATCCTCATCTGCCTGCACCCCGCGGTGCTCCGGCTCGCTGAGCTCTCGGGTGCGGGGCGTTCCCGGCTGCCTGGTCCCGATGCAGGGGTCAGGGCTGGCGTCAGCAGCGACCCCGCGCTGGCTCAGGGCCCTCGGGGCCGGGTCACGGTGATCCTGCAGCTGCGAAAACATCAGCGGCGGAGCCTCGGCGCGGCCCCGGCTGTGCTCGGATGCTGCTGGATCAAAGGGTGCCGGGGTCCCGCAGGTGACGCGGCAGCGCGGGGCTGGCAGCGATCCCGACGCTGCCGGGATTTCTCAGAGCTCTGGGTGAAGGCCTTGTGGCCTGGGAACAGCCACAGAACAGACCACACGATAGGGCCCGGTTCTGTGGCTGGCCCTGAGCTTGTCCGGGCTGGCAGTGGAGCGGGGGAGGTTTTATCTCTGGCTGTGGACTTCTCTTTTCCAGGGTCCTCCCAGTCCAGCCGGGTCACTCTCGCTTTCCTTGCCCAGTCTCCAGGTTTGCCCTGCGGTGTTTGCCAGCCCCGCAGCTCTGCCCCGCGGCTGCAGCGATGCCACCAGCACACGCTGCCCGGTCCCTGGGGAATTCCCGGGACAGCAGCGGCACTGCAGGAAGCGGATGAGGCCGCTTTCCTTCACGAAGGCAAACATACCCATTGCCAGCCCTTGCCGGGTGCTCATGCGGGTCGGGGCTCGAGGCAGTGAGTGCAGGGACCCGCACTGGGGATGGGGCTGCCCAGCACAGGGTGCGGCGTGGTTTGGGCCATTGCATCACACCAGAGATGCGGGAAGAGCTGTGGGCAGGATCAGGAACTGCCTGCACGTGCCAAGGAGCGTGTGGGGCCAGAGCGAGCCCTGGCTTGGGGGTCGGGACAGCAGAGTGGGTCCTGACCTGCAGCCTGGGCAGGGGACAGCCTGACTGGGGACAGCCGGTGGCACACAAGGGGAAGGTCCTGCAGCTCCCTGCCCTCGCTCCCATCTGATGGTCCTTTCCTGCACATACAGCTCAGCAGACCCCAGCCCAGTTCACGCTCAGTTCTCTGCTCACAAAGCACACCTGGGTCCAGCCTGTGCAGTGAGCATTAGATGTGGCAAACCCAGGAGGAGACTTTCTGGTTTTGCTTCCTCTGTGCTGCTCCCTATAAAATTTCATTTCTCCTCGTGGAAGAGGCTCTAGTTCCTCAATGCTCATCCCGAATGTCTTAATATTGTTTTGAAACAGCCTCGCTGAGATGTGGTGCCATGGGCAGGAGGGCTTGAGCAATAGCTGCATTTCACAAGCGCTTCGTTCAGGGATATTTCCTCCAGCAGCCAGAACTTCCCTGGATGCAGCACAAGATCTGCCTGCATCAGCGGCCGCGGGTTTCCTGTGCCTGGTCCTGCTGCCTCCCCAACGGGAAATGAAAGCCACTTAAATCATTTCTTCACTCCTCTGCTCCATCCCACAGCTCGTGCAAGGGACCGGCCAGCTCAGGTCTCCCTGCTGGGGACCCCAAGATTGCTCCCCCCTACCCCTGCCTGCACCCAGCTCCTGCTCCCATCTTCAGCCCAAGAGCTGAGACACGTCAGGGCCCCACAGGTTTTGCCACTGGGATGTGATCCTGGTGGGCTGGATGTTTCCTCCTGTGCACAACGGCCCTGTGCTGGGCACCCTGATGGTTTGGTTGCCTGCGATGCCCAGCCCTTTCACAGCCTTGCTGGGTGTGTGGGGACTCCAGGGTCTGCTCATGTGGGGTGAGAAACCGTTACTTGCTTCCTTTAGCCCTTGCTGTGCCCCAGCGCTGCTCTGGTTACGCCGGTGCCTTTGGTGGGTCTGTGCTGACAGCAGCAGCTCGAGCCCAGGGCAGACCCGAGAGCTGTGGTGTGGAGTGAGGAGGCAGCAGGGCTGGCGGATGGCTCAAGGGCCATTCCCAGCCTTTGTTTGGCAAAGGCAGAGCAGTCAGTGAGAGCACAGCCCCATCAGCCGTGCTGGCAGAGCCAAACCCTGCCTGCAGCAGGGCTGCACCTGATGGAGAGCCGGACACTGAGCTCTTGCCTCCCGGATTTCCCTGCCTGTGAGGAGAGGCACCGGGCATGGTGCCGGTGTGCCATGCTGTGCCAGCGTGCCATGCCATAGGCACAGGTGCCAGCGGCGCAGAGGAGCCGGGCGGTGGCCAAGCAGGAAGCTGTGGGGCTCCGGGGCTGTCCCACGCTGGCTGCGGCAGTGGCTCTGCAGCGTCCTTCACCCGCGGTTCCCGTTTTGGCAGGGGTATAAAGGCAGAGAGGGCAGGGAGGGCCGGGCACTGCGGCACCGCAGGGCAGCCGGGATGGGACCACAGAGCCTGACCGTGGCTTGCGGAGTGCTGGCTTTGTGCCTGGCACTCACCACGGCCGCCAACCCCGGATTTGTGGTGAGGATCACCCAGGCAGGCTTGGACTATGGTGGGTTCAGCTGCTTGTTTCCCTCCTTGCAGATGCGCTGGGGCTGAGGCATGGAGCTGGGTGCAGGGTCCTGAGGCAGGACGGGAACCTTGGCTGTAGGTGCCAAAGGCACCATTGCTCCGGGCTTCCTATGGTGTAACCCTCGGTTGGGACAGGCGCAGGGCAGAGAGTGCTGCTCTCATGGCACGTGTCAGGCCAGCAGAGCTCTGAGCCCTGGAGGAATGAACTGCGGAGGTGGGAGCTGCAGGGGGGCACTGACAGAGATGGATGGGCCCCGCGCTGGTGTTACTGAGGCAGGCAGAGCCTGCCTGCAGTGGAGCGCTGTTATGGATTGAAATACACTCCATGAGAAACAGCTCATTTACCCGGCAGCTCTGCCAGCTGTGTGGGAGCGGGGACGTGACTCCCCCTCCCAGGCGGGTGCACGGATTCGGCTCCTGCTCTTGCTGTGCTGCTCCCTGGGATGTGTGCTCCATCCAGCTTTGCTTGCCCATGCTGGGCATGGAGCAGCATGGTGCTCCTGCACACCTCATCCAGCACCCAGTGAGGACTGGGACGTCTCTCCTTCCAGTGCCTGGCCGCCACCTTCCTCTAGGGCTTCAGCAGCACTGCCCATGTGCTCACAGGGCTCAGTGCACTCAGATAAGCTTTAAAGGTAGCCTGGGAGGTGGAAAGCAGCCAGGGCACCACCTGCATGTTTCCTTTGGCCCTTTTGCCGGGTGCCCTGTGCGTGCTCCCAGCTCCCATGGGAAGTGTGTGGTGGTGGTGATGCTCTCCCTCTGCCCCTGCAGCCCATCAGCATGGGATCACTGTCCTGGAGAAGGAGCTGGCCCAGCTGAAGCTGCCAGACATCTCGGGTGACTTCCGCGTCTGGCACGTGGGGAAGGTGCAGTACGAGATCTCCAGGTGAGTTCTGTCAGTGCCCTGGAGCAGCAAATTGTACCCCAGCCTCTGTGAGAGGCAGGAGGGGTGAGGATGGGGAACCTCACAGCTATGAGGAGCATCCTGCCCCCTCCACAGCTCCTTGAGGTGCTGGCCCTGTCCTCTGGGCAGCCAATGACTCTTCTGCTTCACCCGCTATCCAAAGGGGGAAAGGGGAATGAGGGTGATGGGTGGATTTTGCAGTCCTGTGGGTGGAGGTGGCTTTGCCCATGGGGGCAGAAGCTTGACCCCTGAGGAGATCCCAGCTCTTTGCTGCCCCATTGCACCCCTCAGCTCCTGCTGCACTGGGTTTTGAGGTGCTGTTTGGGTGGCTGCAGGGACCACGTTTCCAAGGGCACCACGCTGTGTTGTGCACCCCTGCCAGGCATCGCTGTGCTCGCAGGACGGGAGCTGGGATGCTGCCGTGTGCCCGGGCATGAGCCCCCCTCTAACATGACTTGTGCCTGTCACTGGTTTCTGTTTAGGCTGTCCCTGCGCAGCTTCCACCTGCCGTACTCACGGATCTCGCTGGTCCCCGGCGTGGGCCTCCAGGTCTCCATCTCCAATGCCTTTGCCGAGCTGGATGGGAACTGGCGGGTGAAGATGCACTTCATGTGCGTGCCTGGCTCCCCCGCTCCCTGCCCTGGCACTTCTCTCTGCTTCATCTGTCCCGGGTCTGGACAGGTTCCTTCTCCTCTCCCTTCTCCTGGTGTTTCAGGCAGCTGCGGCGTTGCTCTCTCCAGAGTCTGTCCTGCAGCCGCTGTATTCCTGACAGGAGGCAGGTGCCTCCAACGGCAGGAGCCCTCAGAGCTGCCCAGGCAGCGGTTATCCTGCTTGCCAAGTGTTTGGGGAGATAACGTGAAGCCATCTCCCCTCTTGTGGCACCCACGATGTGAGGGACAGTGCCTCTTACCTGCTTGCACTGGGGGCACCTTCCCGAGCACCTGCAGGGACAGGGGGTGGGCAGAGGTTGGTGTCACTTATTCAGTCACAGGCATTGAGAACTGTCCCTTCTCCTCCTGTTCCTGCAGCCGGGACCATGGTTCCTTTGAGCTGAGGGTGGAGAACATCTATATCAAAATCCACCTGAAGCTGGGCAGCAACACCTCCGGGAAGCCCACCATCGACACCTCTGCCTGCAGCACCCGCATCTCCAACATCCGGGTGCACTTCTCGGGCAAGTTTGGGTATGTGACTTCACTGTGGGAATGTGGCTTCCAGGCCCTGGTGCCAGGAGCAGGATGCTGGAATACCTGCAGTGCCTTGGGGGCTGCCCTGCAGGCTGCCTGCACCAGCCTGCTCTGGCCTCTTGCACTGTCCTTATCATCCAAATGTGCAGCTGCACAAACTGAAATCTGGCCTGAATTTACCCTTCTGTGGCTGCATGTTTAAGGGAGGTTTAAGGCAGTCACTAGACGTGTGTGCAGGTGGTTTACAAGCGTGTTTGCAAATATAGACCCTGAGGCAAAGCCAGATGCTAGGTTGGTGTGGGAATGATGTTTCCCAGTGTCCTGCGGCATTAGTGTTCCCATTTCCTGGGCAAGTACTTCTGCAGCAGCCTCTGAGCTGCATAAAGCAGGACTCCTCTCTGGTTTTCTCTGCAGGTGGCTTTACAACCTGTTCCATAAAGCTATTGAGTCCAAGTTCCGGAAGATCTTGGAAAGCAAGGTAGGTGAGGGAAGGAGGGCAGAGCTCTGGGGTTTCAGGGCGTCTTTAGCCTCTGCTTGTAGCCGATGTGTAAGAGGGACCAGAGCACATGTAGGGATCTGACTGGAGCCAGAGCCCACAGGCGTGCTACCCATCTGGTGAGAACCGGAGGAATGGGCAACACTAACTCCATCCCTGGCAGTGCTCAAGGCCAGCTTGGAGAGAGCCTTGGGCAATATGGTTTAGTGTGAGGCATCCCTGCCCGTGGCAGGGGGTTGTAACTGGATGATCTTAAGGTTCTTTCCAACCCAAACCCTGCTATGATTCTAACTGCAGCCTCCGCAGCATCGTGTGCCTCGGGCTGGATCCGAAACCTGCAGCTGCTGCCAAAGCCGGAGTAATTGGCTTCTAATTAACAAAGACTTTTCTTACCATGTGGTCAGTTAATTGGATCTTCTGCCTTGGCCAAACCCAGTGTAGCAGAGGAAACCTGGTTAGAGCCATCCTTTAAACGCCTGCACTCTGCTTTGGGGAGCACTGGGAGGAAATTCTCATTCTGGACTTCAGACACTTCCCATCTTGTTTTAATGGGGTGTGTTGGGGAGGCCCCAGAACCAGTACAGAAACCGACATGCGGGAGTCCTGCAACAAGACAAGGAACAAGCTGTTAGCAGTAATTACTACAAGGCTAACTGGCACGAGTTACAGCCTCCCTGGATGTGACCCTTGCTCAGGAAGGAGGCAGCTGGAGAACAGGCAAATCCCGCTCCCACAGCAGATCCCATCCTGCCTGGGCGCTATTCCCAATGCCATGCATTGGCATTCCCAATGCCCCTGGGAGCTGTAGCAGCAGATGGGCTGGCAGCAGGAGCAAAGCCAGAGCTCAAAGGCCTTTTCTGATGTTTTGCCTCATGGAAGGAGGTCTTTGGGTCTCTGAAGGAGCTCTGTGCTCCCAGACAGTGATGGGGCATTTCCAGAACAGGCATAGGAATATCTAGGCACTGGGAAGAGCAACAATATGTCGATAATGCCATGCTCAGGGCTCTGTCCCTCCTCTTCCTCCCCAGTGCTGCACAGCCAGTGGCTGCATCGCTGTCAGCAGGGTCACTGCTCTTCCACAGCTCCGCATCCCTCTGCTGCTGCAGGCTGGATGCCCGCTCAGGCAGACGATGGGCTGTTCGTGCCATTATGTGAAAGCACTGGAAGAGACCTTGTGCAGATTATCTCATGCTGCAGGACTGTGCCCTGCAGTGAATTTCCTGGGCTAGTGTTTAGCCTGCAATTAAATCCTGCTGCAATGATGAGGCTTCAGCCACAGATGACAGCGGCAGAGGGATCTGCTCTCTGTCCTGGCTGTTGAAGCTCAGGACAACACTGCTTTGCCAGTGCAATTAGTGCTCCTGCCCCTGCGGGGGGGTCAGTTCTTCCAGCTGCTCTGCTTCAGCCAAGTCTTGGCTGCTCAGCACAATCCATTCCAGCATGGGCCATAGGAAGAGTATGAGGGCACATGGCAGATTCCTTTTGAGGGCCTCCATGGAGCTCGGCTGTGCGGGGGGAGCTTGCTGCAAGCGACTGTTTGCAGGTACAAACCCTGCTTGTATCATGGGCACTTCATTAACGTGCTGCCTGGTGAGCAGAGACACACACCATTGAGTGCTCTTTATTGAACGAGCTTTTGCAAGGGATGAAGCCAGCCCTGGGCAGCACAGCGGGGCTGCGGCTCTGCCTGGGGTGCGCTCCCTGCCCCTGCCCACCTTCGCCCTCTCCCTCCCACAGGTCTGCGAGAGCGTGGCCAAGTCTGTGAGCAGCGAGCTCCAGCCTTATGCCCAGACCCTGCCAGGTACCGGGGCTGCACGGGGCTATAAGGGCAGCTCATGGCATGTCCCAGCCATGAGGACAGTGTTTTACCTATGTCCACTGGTGGGCACTCAGCTGCTGTACCTGGGGGACCCACAGCATCCCTCAGTGCAGCAGCGGCTGAGAAACTGACAGGAGGGAAACGAGAGGTTTTGCTTCCGAATAGAAGCAAGCACGCATGAAGCTGTGTGTTTTACAGTCACAGCCAAGATTGATGCCATGGCTGGGATCGATTACTCCTTGGTGGCACCCCCAACTGCTACTGCACAGTCCCTGGATGTGGACCTGAAGGTGAGAGGCTGCCCTGGGAAAGCCCATGCCATCGCACAGGCAGTGGGACCAGGTTTAGGCACCTCCTGTTTGTCTGCCAGCCCGCTCCACGGGTGAGTCCCACCACCCCCTGCTCTCTGCTTCACTAGGGTGAATTCTTCTCCCTGGCTCACCGCTCTGCCGTCCCCTTCCCTCCGCTGGCGCTGGCCTTGCCCCCGGATCATGACCGCATGGTTTACTTTGGAGCCTCCAGCTACTTCTTCAACACAGCCAGCTTCGCCTACCACGCAGCTGGGGCGCTGGTCTTCGAGATCACCAACTCCGTGGTGAGCAGCACAGTGGGACGGGGCTGTCCCTGCTGGGGGCCATGGGGGCTGAGCTCAGGGTTTGGCTGTGCTGCATTGCCCTGGCATGACTGTTCTCCTCCCCCAGATCCCAAAGGGCGTTGAGTTTCACTTGAACACCTCCATCTTCTCAGCCTTCATTCCCCAGGTGAGTGTCCAGCCCTGTCTCCCCACGGCTCCATGCAAGGTGGTCTTCCCCAGGGATGGGGCTTTGTGCTGCTGTTTCTACCCTCTCCCTGCCTCTCTGCAGCTGGAGACGATGTACCCACACATGGAGATGAAGGCCAGGCTGTCCGCCCCTTCCGCCCCATTCCTGAGCATCGGACCGGATGGGCTCTCACTCAAGCCTGTTGTGGATATCCAGACTTATGCCATCCTTCCCAACTCCACCCTGGCTCCTCTCTTCCTCCTCAGCCTGGTGAGTTGTGACTGTGGCTCTCTTGGGGCAGCTCAGGGTGCATCCACAGCTTTAGCTGCTGCTGTGTGCCCATGAGCTCTGCCCTGCATCTCAGTGGGACAAAGATTTGGGCTGTGCAGCATCCCCCTGCTGTGCTCAGCAGTGCTGGGCCGCTGCTGCAAGCTCCTGCTGGGAAGGTACCGGGTGCTGCCTGACATCAGCCCGGTCCTGGTGTAGTGGGGATGTCCCCAGCAGAAAGCACCTGAGCTGACACATGCCAAGTTTAATGCTGTGGGCAAAGGCACCCTGGATGGGCAGTGTCCTGCTGCCTTTTGGCTGGTGAGAGCCATCCCTGGGTGCCTGGTGTGGGGTGAGCTCTGCCAGAGCTCTGCTGTCTCCCCAGACAGGCAATGTGTCCGCTGTCATCAATGTGAAATCTGGCCACATAGTTGGGAGCCTGAAGGTGGGCAGGTAAGGAGAGGGAGCAGCAAGGGGGGGCCTGGGGGTGCTTCTGGGCTCCGGGGACAGAGGTGAGGTGGGGAGATCCTGGAATGTGGACCTGGTGTGGAGGGGATGGGCTGGGGCTGGAGGGAGCAGGATCCATGTGGCCATCAATGGGTGGGAATTGCCCCCTCCACTGGGACAGTGCCACAGCACCACTGCTGTCCCTGTGCAGGTTGAAGCTCTCTCTGAAGCACTCGGATGTGGGCACTTTCCAGGTAAACCATCCTTGACCATGAGCAGAGCCTCAGCATGGAGGTGAGAGCCTGCTGGGGGGCAAAGAGAGGGCTCATTCCCCTCGGCCTCTCAACACTGGAAGCTGGGGTGCACCCAGAGTGCAGAGCCAGATGCTGTTGCCTCCCTTACCCCTACACCTCCTACCCCTGCCAGCATGGCCAAAGCCACTGGTCTCTGGCAACGCGTGTGCCCATCTCAGCTCCTCATCTCCTTTCCTTTCCCTGTTTACTCTCCCATCACCTGCTCTCCCGCAGCCTAAAGCTCTTCTCCTTCCCCTCTCCCTGCTCCCCAGGTACGAATGCTGCAGTCCATAATGAACGTCATTGCTTCCAGCATCCTGCTCCCACGTCTTAATGGTGAGAACCTGCTTCGGGGGTGGGGTGCTGCAGCCAGGCACGTTGCTCCATCCAAGCAGGTCCAGCTCCTCACTTAAGTCCCCATTGCCAAGCCTGATCCATGGGTAAAGCCCACAACATGTGCCTGGGCTGTGGGCATTGGCATCACGAGCCTCTTGGTGCTGTGATGTGCACCCAGCAGTGAACGCAATGGAAGACATGAGCACAACGTGCATCCGAATGTTTTCCCGACCCTCTGCCCTGCTTGCTGCTTCTCATGACTCCCCAGCAACTCAGGCCAGAGCAGGGCTGGTGTCCGGGCATGGCACAGTGTGCAGCCCCCAGCCTGGCTGTGGAGCCTGGGAGGAATTTCCTCTGCCTGCCCTGGGAGCAACATGAGTGAAGAAAGGGTTAAGGGGAGGCAGCCGCCCGCTTTGCACAGCCCGTGCTCCCTCTTGCTCCCATTCCCATCCCAGCATGGCCACGTGTGTTGTGTTTTCCAGAGAGGTTAGCGCAGGGTTTCCCTCTGCCGCTGCCAGACAGGATACAGCTCTCCAACATCCTCGTGGGGTTTCACCAGGTGAGTGAGGGGAGCACTCGGGGTGCAGAGCCAGCCCCCCACCCATGGTGGGCAGCAGGGACCACGCATCATTCTCCTGTTCTTAAACCCAGGGTCTGAATTGCCCATGACACTTGTTATAGCACACACAGGTCTGCAGCAACGTTAGCCCCGAGCCCCGTGCTGCTGGGATGCTGCGTGTGAGCATCCGCTGCACACATCTGCCTGTGGCGGGTCAGGCAGCGCCTGCCAGATGTGGTGGAAGGAGCCCTGCTGGGGCAAAGCCTCTGTTGTGGAGGCCCTTGGAGGAGCCATGAGCCGTGCCACGATGGGGATGCTGAGTGGCCTTATTGCAAGGCACGGCTGTGAAACGTCTCCAGTGCCTTTCCAGGGCTAAAATTAGGCTCCGGGCTGTCAGAACCATGCTCCCTGCCGAGATGGGGCTGTGCTGGGGAACACAATTGCCAGGGCCTGTCACAGCCTCGTGTTTTCATTCTTCTCCTCCCAGAATTTCCTGCTGCTCGGAGCAGACGTTCAGTACCAGCCCCGGCGACGGAGATAGAGCGACGGGAAGGACCTCGAGCCCCAGCCCTGTCCCCTTCACCCCTTTCCTCGCCCTGGGCCCTGCCGCTGGGGCTGAAGACATCAGCTCATGTCCTGCACCGGGCAGCAGCACCCGAGGCCGAACCCCGCACCCCCGCGCCGGGTCCCTGCTCCCATCTCACCCCGTCCTTCCCCCCGCTCCCCCCGTGCCAGGGCGGCAATAAAGGCGGCTGCGCTGGGGCCGTGTGTGTCGGGGCTGGTACCGCCCGTTGCGGCTGCTTCCAGCGCCGAGGCCATGGTGAAGTACTAAAGCACCGTTATTAGCAAACACCGTTATTAGCAAACACCGTTATTAACAAACACCGTTATTAACAACGTTATTTTCACCGTCACTTCACGTTCTCGCAGCGGGGCGGAACAGCGGTAGCGCGGAACGCAACGCCGGGGCCACGGAGGGGGGTGGGACCACTTTGGCGGGGCCGCGCCCGGTCCGTCCCGCTAAAGGCCTCGCCGCACGGAGCGCGGCCATGCTGCCCTGGGGCCGGGCGCTGCGGGCCGCGGGGTTCCTCCGCTCGGCCGGGGCCGCTGCGCAACGCGGGGCCGCCCACCGGGAGCTCTGCGGGCCGGGACAGCGGCGCGGGGCCGCGCTGCCCGCGGGGCCTGACCTGCGGCACTTCCTGCGGGGAGCCGCCAAGGGGGAGCCGCAGCCGGAGCCGGAGCCGCCGCCGGAGCCGGGTCCTGCCCCCGCCCCCGGCACCGGGAGAGGTCTGTGGGGCTGCGGTGCCGCCGCTCCTCCCCGGCGGTGTTGCGGGGCCGTGGTTTGCCGTGCCCGCCGCCGTGGCTGCGGTAGGGGCCGGTGGTGCCCGGGGCGCGGAGTCCGTGAGGCGTGTGCGGGGCAGCGGGTGCTCTGGGGGCCCTGGAGGGGTTGGACGAGCGCAGCTCGTTGGTGTCTCCCCGCTGTGAAGCTGGGCTGGGGACCCGGCTGCTCTGGCACCTCTGTGCAGGGCTGGGGCAGAGCTTCCCGGCTGTTATGCTTTGGGAAGGGCTGGTCGTGCCCTGGATGTGTTATCACAGCAGTGAGGTAGCTTCTGCTTCCCTGCAGGCCACAGCCCAGACCTGCCCTGTGGCAGTGACGTGCTCTGAGGCACTCGCTGTTCCCAGTCATCTTTGTCCCTGGTTTGTCCTTTCGGTGCGGGCTGCAGGTGAACGCAGCCTTGGTGCTGCCCGCTTGGCTCTCCAGTGGTGGGGCTGAAGGTGCCTTCCTGTGGGGAAGGTGGCAGGAACAGGCTGTAGATGGGAGCTGAGGCAGGCTCCTGCGTCACAGGGCCTTTGTTGCAGTGTACCTGGAGACGTATGGCTGCCAGATGAATGTCAATGACACAGAGATCGCCTGGGCCATCCTGCAGAAGAACGGCTACACCAGGACAAAGCAGCTGGATGAGGTGAGGCCCGTTGGCAGCGCTCCTGTAGTGCAGGCAGCGTGCTGCTGCTGCTGCGCCTGCGAGTCCCAGCCTTTGTCTGGAGCATGGCCCCGGGGGGTGTTGGGATTTTTGTCCTTGAAGTTCTGTGGAGTGAAGGAAACGTTTAATAAGTGTGCTGGAAAGCTGTGGGCTGGCTCTTGTCTTTCAACTGCTGCGCTCCCTCTCAGTTGGAGAGGGATTGGGCACAGTGGGATGCTCCTGACTCATCTTTGAGTCAACTTCTCTCATGTAGTAAAGACTCTGCCGGGCTCCTGTTAGTTTCTTGCACCTTTTTGTTGGAACCCACCGCATACTTGGGCAGATCCTTTCCACTGCACTGAGTGATTTTTCTAGTCTGCCTCCTCAGGTTGCCCCTGCAGGGGGTGAGCACTCAGCGTTTGGCTGTTACAGATTCTTCTCTCTTTTGTTGTTCGATCCAGGCAGACGTGATTCTCCTCGTCACCTGTTCCATCAGGTAAGGAAGCTTCTGGCACTGCTGCCTTGGGACAGTTTGTGAGCAATTGCCATTTGAAAACCAAGTTGATAAATTGTTGAGAAGAGGAGGATGCAGATGTGAAACTGTTTGGGTAGCGGAGGGTAGAGCTGCCTCATGCTGGGGTGAGTAATGTTAATTGTGCCGTGAATTGCTTTTCTGTGTAGTGGGAAGAAGCTCTTCAGCGTTGTGAGCCCTGTGAACAGGCCACGCGCAGTTGCAGACCTGCTCAGTTTGGTGCTTTAATGATGATGATTTTCTTTAAATACTATTCTGTCTTCTGTGGAAGTGACTGCCTCTAGCGCAGGGTCAGTACCTCAGAAATGGGAATACATCTAGGGACAGTTTGGGGTATGTATTATAGGGAACTTTGCTTGCTTTTTCTGAATGCAGAAGATACAGTGTGCTCACTGTCACCTGCAGGGTGGCTCGTGTTGGCTGGCTCAGCCAGGCTTTTCCTTCACAAGAGCTTAGTCCCTGAGCTGTTTCTGCAGTGCAGCTGCTCCTGAGCAAGAAAAACGATAGTAGATAAGAGTCAAGACATAATCCACACAGCACAGATGACACTTTCATGTAGTGGATGATTCCCTGGCTTTAGCTGAATGCTCCTCTCAAAGCACTTGGGCTGCTTCAGGCTGAGGGGCTGTTAAAGTGCAGTAGGTGGAATAACGTGTGTTTTCCTGGCTCACAGGGAGAAGGCAGAGCAGGCCATCTGGAATCGCCTGCGGCACCTCAGGGCACTGAAGGCTCGGCGGCAGCAGCAGGCTGGCTCTCCCCTGCGCATCGGGATTCTGGGTACCTGTGCAGCAGTGGGCAGCACACTGCATGTGCCCTGGCCCCTCGTGGTGCCACTGCCCCTTGTGCTGTGTTTCCTCCTCCCCTCTGGCAGCACCAAGCTTTTGCTGCAGGGTGAAAGTAGCCAGCAAAAGGGTACAGAGGTGTGATGGAGGGTGAGCACTTCTTTACAAGGACCTTTCTTCTTTGCTGGCAGGATGCATGGCTGAGAGGCTTAAGGAGGAGATTCTGCACAGGGAGAAGCTGGTGGACATTGTGGCAGGCCCTGATGCATACCGAGACCTCCCCCGGCTGCTGGCTGTGGCAGAGTCTGGCCAACAAGCTGCCAATGTGCTGCTGTCACTGGATGAGACCTATGCAGACATTCTGCCTGTCCAAACTAGTGCAGGTGGCACGACAGCGTTTGTGTAAGTACCTCTTTTTCCTGTGCATGTTTCTGCAGTTCTGGTTTGGAAATGGTGCTGTAGAACAGACACGTTGGTGGCAGCGGCTACCCAGGAGATGTAATGCTTGGTTGCACTCGCGCCCAGCAGCCCAGAAGGATGAGTCTACCAGACTGGGTGTTTGCTACTACTCCACTGTGTGACTGAGCCCTGGAGAGGCTGCCTGTGCTCTGCCTGGCTGTGGGCTGCTCATGCTCTCCTTGGAGAACATTGGTTGTCTAAGCCTGGTACTGCACAGAGTGATTCCTGTCCCACTGCTGTCTGTACCTTTCTGAAGCCTGTACCTCTCTCTCCTCCTCCCTTCTGCAATATCTTGTCACACGTTCTATTTAATTCTTCTAATTCTCTATGAGTTGTAACTTCTATTGGTTTTGTTTCCATTTGTTTAGTTTTGGTAATAGGACTCCTAAACTTGAGATCAGATTCTGCTCAGTGAGACCATAGAGGCAGAGGGATGGTGTCACCCTCTGTATGAACAGGGTGCAGAAGGATCTGTGATCCTTGCCAGGCTGTGGTGCAAGTCTGTGCCTCAGCAGTTAATTTCCAAGTTTCTTGGAAATGTGCATGAAGAATGAGGAGGTGTTGGCTAGGGGTGAGCAGAAGCCAGAGCTGGCTGGAGTGGTGCGCGAGAGCTGTGTTCTGAGCTGGTGCTGCGCATGCTGCACGCTGAGGGCGTCGATAAAGGCAGCGCTTGATGAAGCAGGGCTGGATGCAATGGGGATGACTCTTCTGCAGTGATAGTGGAATGACCTGTACTTGCCCTTGGCAGATCTATCATGCGGGGCTGTGACAACATGTGCAGTTACTGCATCGTGCCCTTCACCCGTGGCCGGGAAAGGAGCCGCCCCATTGCGTCCATCCTGCAGGAAGTGAGGATGCTCTCGGATCAGGTGAGGCAGAGCCTCCCCTCTTCTTGTCCCAAGCCATGAAAGAAGGGCTGGTTCTCAGTGAAAGTGTTTTCAGTGGTACCTTTGACTGCATCACCTTTATCTGTGGAGATGAGGTTACCATAGCATTCCACCAGTGGCTTTTTGATTCCCCTTGTAATACTGAGCCAAACAGGGAAGGGAGGGCTTCCTTTGGAGACTGCTCCTGGAAGTAAGAGTAGAACCATGGCTGCTTGCAGTGTAACCGTCCTAACTGGGTTATGGTGGTTTCTCTCTCTTTATTGTTGTAGGGGGTGAAAGAAGTGACCCTCCTGGGTCAGAATGTCAACAGCTTCCGAGACATGTCTGAGGTGCAGTTCCAGTCGGCTGCAGCCCCAGGCCTCAGCCGTGGCTTTAGCACAGTCTATAAAGCCAAGCCAGGAGGTTTGCGCTTCACACATCTCCTGGACCAGGTGTCCAGGATTGATCCAGAAATGAGGATCCGTTTCACCTCCCCACACCCCAAGGACTTCCCTGACGAGGCAAGTGTAAAATAAACACCTGGGCTGCTGCAGGCAGGCTCCGAACTGCTACCTGCTGGCTGTGCTTCCTTCCCAAAGGGAATGCTGAACCCCGGAATGGGAACAGCAGCTCCTGGGAGGGGGAATGTCTGTGCTAAAGCTGTCAGGTTTGCAGTTTACTGACTTTCCTCTTGGCGTCCTGGTAGAGTTGAGCTCTCTGTGATGTCTCCTTATTGCTCATCACAGGTCCTGCAGCTTATCCAGGAGCGACACAATATCTGCAAACAGCTTCACCTCCCGGCCCAGAGCGGAAGCACACGAGTCCTGGAGGCCATGCGACGTGGGTGAGTCCTGTGCCCTGCCCCCTGATTCTGGCTGCTGGTTTCTCCTTACCAGTCATGGGTTTCTGATGAGCAAATCCATGTGTTCTTCATTGCAGATACACAAGAGAAGCATATTTGGAGCTTGTACACCATGTGCGTGACTCCATTCCAGGTAAGTGTTCCCTTTGGCTGGTTTGAGGTCAGCACAGCTGTATCTTACTCTTTTCTCAAGCGGATCCTTCCTCTCTTCTTTGAGGAGGTGTAAGGCTGTGTCTCTGTTACAGGGGTGAGCTTAAGCAGCGATTTCATTGCCGGCTTTTGTGGAGAGACAGAAGAAGATCACCAGCAGACTGTGTCTTTGCTGCAGGAAGTCCGCTACAACGTGGGCTTCCTGTTTGCCTACAGCATGAGACAGGTGAGTGCAGGACCTGACGGAGCAGACTTGTTGCCTCTGGGCATCTCACCCAGCTCCTGAGTGCTGTTTCTCACCAGAAGACATTGTCCTGCAGAGACCTGGCTGTGGGTATGTTCTTATTTGTCAGTGAGAAATTGTGCTGATGGAGCTGGGCTGGAGCCCAGGGACAGGGACTCTGTCAACTGAGTCTGGAGAGAAGTGGTGAATTTTCAGAAGGCATTTCTGTGAGAGGAGTGGATAGTTGACAGGTCTCCATTAGAATCCTCTCCAAAGTGTGTGATGCTGATGGGGTAGAGGACAGGAGGTTGGGAAATGTAAGGAAGCAAAGGAATATGTGTTGCCTTTCATCACATGGGACTAGAAGTTGCAGAATTTGTTGTCTGTTCTTGTGGGCAAACAGGCAGCAGACATCTCATAGGAGCTGCAGCACTGCTCCACACAGCCACTGATACTCAGTGCCCTACATCAATCTTTCTACCAAAAAGGTGCTGCAGAAGGAACATGAGGACCTGAAAACATAGCACCTGAAAACATTCCTTGAGGTTGTAAATGCAAACTGTCAGGTGTGGAAAGTTGTTGATGGAGGAGCAGCCGAGCTGGCTGGGGGCAAACCAGGTTCTGATCTCTGTCTGATTACTGAGGCCAGTCTTGCTCTGTCTGTTCGCAGAAGACCCGGGCGTTTCACCGCCTGCAGGACGATGTGCCCGCAGAGGTAAAGCAGCGGCGGCTGCAGGAGCTCATCACTGTGTTTCGGGAGGAGGCTGCAAGGGCCAACGAGGCCATGGTGGGCCAGTGTCAGCTGGTGCTGGTGGAGGGGGTGAGTGTGCCTCTTCCCCCCCTCTTACACTGTACACAGCAATCATCACTTCTGCCCTCCCTTCTCACTTTCCTCACATAATCCTAGGACTCCAAGACTGTGTCTTCACCCTTAAGCTTCACACAGCCTGTCCTTTCTAGAGCCCTGAGCTGAGCACAGGGGGTGGGATAGGTTAGAGACGTTGTCTCTGGCCAAGTACTGAATTAGGGCAGTCTTTGCACCACTGGCTTTGGTGTGTGGGTGTCAGCACAGCAGCTCAGCCAGAGGACTTGCTAACGTGGCAAGCTTAACAGTGTGCAATGGGGATTTTAATGCTGGCAGTAGTGCTCAATTAATTCCTGAGGCAGTAAAGCCCAGCAGTGAATCAGAGCTGCTGCCAGGCAGGTAATGTTCGCTGTCCTCCTTTAAGCCCAGCAAGCGCTCTGCCTTGGAGCTGTGTGGCAGGAATGACGGCAACATCAAGGTGATCTTCCCTGATGCTGAGGTGGAGGATGCTGCAGGGTGCCAGGCTCCGGCCAGGGCCCAGCCAGGGGACTATGTGCTGGTGAAGGTGAGCTGACTGCAGTGCTTGGTTCCTCTCTTTCTTGCTGTTCTCCAGAGCAGCTGCTGCCAGGAGAGCTTAAAATTAGAACAGATCCTCCTCAGTTTCTGTTCTTGTGCTGTTCCTTTCAGGTAACCTCCGCCAGCTCCCAGACCCTGAGGGGAGTTCCACTCCACCGCACAACCCTCTCCCGCTCTGCAGCTTGTCACTGAGCTGTCCCTGCTGCTGGTGGACAGAAGCAGCACATTTCTCCAGGAAGAAACGAGGAAGTTTGGTCAGGAGATGGGCTAGAATCAGGGACATGTATGTATATTGGAATATATTATGTGTGAAATAAATATGTGTATTTCTGGTTTGGCAACAATCTGCCCCTTATCCATCTGTGCAAGTTTGTAGGTGAAAGGGGTGGATGCTGTGTGTGAGTTGCCCAACCCAAGTACTGTGTAATGCTGTATTTTCACTTGCTCTGAGGCTTTGCCTGCCCTTGTGGTGCTGCAGGGCTGGCCTCTGGCTTTGGTCACCTCCTCATGGAGCCCAGGCTCCGGCATGCCCTGCAACACTGCTTTCAGCTTGCTGCCCTGTGCAGCCAGGTCCATGGCCCTCAGAAGGGCTGACACACACCTTTCCCTGCTCTAACCTCCTCCCCACAGACACCTCTTCCTGGTGGGAAGTGCAGCTCCAGTGGTTTTACAGTCATTACTGTAAGAGCAAGAGCCTAATGAGGAGCAGAGCTCGGTTTTGGTGGAAAAGTGACCGCGCTCACTGCACAGGCTCCCCAGGGAGCTGCAGTGCTCACCATTTACCTCACCTGGCCTTGGGGATGAGGGCTGAGGTTTTAAGGATGTGCTTGCGGTGACCTTGGAGGCTGGGTCAGTTCTTTGGTGCTGCCTGGAAGCAGGAATGTGATTTTCTTGGGGGCTACAGATGGGATGTGTCACTTGTCAGAAGATTTGCTCCCCGCATCTAGCTGCTGGGAAGACTGAACATGGGCCTCATACTCAGTACTATGTGTTTCTTTTGCCAGCGTGAACAGGGAGAGCCCTGAGCTCCATAGGGCTTTACATCCCCCATGCCGGTTTGTGCCTGTGCTCTCTGCTGTTGAGAGCTGAAGGGCTGTGGTATTTTGGCAGACCTTTGCAATGGGAAGGGGTTAGTTCTGCTGGGAATGCTGTGGTACAGCAGCTGGGGGTCCAGACCAGAATACTGGTTAGTGTGAACATGAGTTGTATCTGCTTTGTAGAGAAACACAGATCCAGGAAGCAGTACTCAGGCTTGCTAGGGACTATATGGGCTGTGTTACCATTAAAGAGGCTTCCCAGGTTTTTATTATCCAGTGTTTAAAAGCCTTAATTTCAACCAATTCCATAACTGTCCTCATGAGATACATCCTGTAACGCAGCTCAGTCCTCACCAAATGCTCAGAACAAGTTCTGGTGTGTTCCTGAGGGGGCTCAGGAGGCAGCAGCCCTGTTACAGTCTGAAAGCTACTCTAGTCCTTCTGGAGAAGAGCTGGAGGCAGCCCCTGTCAGGCTCTGTTTGCTCCTGGGCACAGGAGGAGATGTTCCTCAGAGGAAACCACAATGGGTTGGATGCTGGGTGGGATTTTGTTTCAGGGATGACTCAGGAGTCCTCAGGTCCAGCCCTCCCTCGTCAACCCCTCCTCTCTGCAGCCCAGTGTTCTGTGTGCTCAGCCTTCCTGTATCCACTCGCTTGGGATGGAAACTGTGAGAAATAACGCCATGAGGCCAGAAGTCATGGATAAAAAAAGCACACCAGACCAAAGGAGGTATTTATGGACACTGGTGTGGGGTTATCTGCTCGTTCTGCTCTTTAAATTCCTCTGGTTCCAAGTTCACTTTCTCCTACCGATTTGTGCACTGGGCATGGGCTGTGGCACTGCCAGGGAGCCCCCTGAGCCTGGTTGCTGCTGTAGCTGTCAGTAAAGGTTGGGGACATGGCTCTGGCTCAGCATCACCAGTACATGATGATAAAAGCCTTAGTGCTGCCTGGAGCAGGTCTGTACTGTCCTGTGTGCCCTCAGCTGGGCCCTGCAGCCCCTGCTCTGAAACACCTGCCTCTCATTTGGTTTAATGTGGCCTCTGATTAAAGTAGAGGCTCATTCCAAACACAGCCTCTGCAAAGTGGCCCTGGGGCCCCTTTCTCTTTCACACCTCTCAGTTCTACAACTCCCTCCCTATTTACAGCAGGATGGGGCCAGGTTCATGGGCAAGTGTCTGACAGGGATCAGTGTTCATGGCAGCTCACGCCACCAGCAAGGGCAGTGCCGGCGCTCAGCCCCCTCACACAGCACCTCACACAAACCGTGTTGCTCCCTCCAGCCTATCCCATTGCTGCCAAGCGTCAGGAGTTCTGTAGTGCCCTGGCTGGGATTCCATTGGCATCCTGCAGGCTCGGCCAGTCCTTCTGAGGGTGAGCAGAGCCCTGCCCAGCAGCTCCTCCTGCCCAGGTCCCTTTGAGAACACACAAACACTTCTGTGCCTCTTCCAGCCAGTCCTGCCCAGCCCCAGCCATGGGCAAACCCCTCGCCAGGCTCTCGGCAGATGAGTTTTCCCAGCACAGACCCAAAGTGCGGGGATGACATTGGCTCACAGGCACTCGCTGCACCCCGGGCCATCTCCTGATGCCAGGATTTCACAACAGAACCTGCACGTGTTCCCCTCGGCTTGCTGGGGCATCACCACGGGCACACAAAGAGCTTCACGTGGCAGCAAGGTCTCTGTCAGAGAGAACAGGAGCCTGTTTGTTCTCTGGCACCCATCACAGCCCTGAAGAACAAACCTGTTTCCCCCAGGTCTCGGCTGTGCTCACAGGGAGGAGGGACAGGTGGCACCTGGCGCTCAGAGCCGTATTCTTCTGCTCACCACGCAGTTATCAGCCCGAGGGCAGCCTCAGCATAGATCCCATCACTGTCTACCCCTGCCCAGCCTTGTGCCCAGCTCCAAGGCTCTGAGCAGCTCCCTCCCTGTGCCCAGGGGATGCCACTCGGGCAGAGGCTTCTGCTCTTGCCAGCCCTTTGCCCCCCCTCTCCTCCTGCACCACTTCTGCTGTGGGCTGGGGTCCATGGGAGTCTCCTTTGGTGGCTTTTCATCAGCATTGCTGAAGGTGTTTGCATGAAGCTTTGGGATTTAATGCAACATAGAGAACTTTATAGTGGGTTTTCCATTTCTAAACTCATTCATATCTTGAGTTCCCCACTTTCTGGAGCGGGCTGTGGTGGGGCTCCAGCAGGAAGGGAATGGCTGCTCCTAAAGGCTCCTTCAGACAGTGAACTCCTCTGTGCTGGCAACTCGAGGTGCTCTCCATCGCAGCACCGGGCAGTGGCTGGGTCCCAGTGTCCTCCCACCAGCCCCAAGCTGCTCCACAGCCCACCCGGCGCCAGGATCAGCATTTCCATCCATGCAACGCTCTGGAGTGCTGCTGGCTGTGCGTGGAATTCCAATGGGATGTGAATGGCACCTCCAGCTCTCCGGGGCTTTGTGAATGCAGAGTGGATCTCACGTTTGTCACAGCAACTGCTGCTCTGGGGCCTGTGGCTTTCCCTCCTCCCTTGTGAGCAATTTACTCCTGTACTGACAGCCAGCTATTGACTTCTGGTTCTCCTGGAGATGAGATGTCCTGTCTCATCAGCTTTAAATTAGCTTTATCTGTAGACTTTGCTATTAACAAGCTCTCACCATGGTGTCATTAGTTGATATCTATTTTCTGATGCTTTTCATTAATGGCTCTGTTTCTTCCAGATATTTTTATTCAAGCAGTTTTTCCCTGCTGCCTGAGTTATTTAATAGTCAGACACGGCTCAGTGAGGGAGGGTGGCCAGTGCCAGGGACTGAGGTGACACTGAGGTGTCTCTGCTCCCCTCTAATCCCAGCCTGAGCTCTGCCACCCTGGCCCTCTTGCCAATCAATAGAGTAATTCAAATGCCTCCATGAGGCCGAGGTGATGCAGTCCCTGTGGACAGTGCGGTTGGGCTGGGAAAAACAGAGGATGGTTTTCTGAGACTCCCTTTTCTCCGGAGTCCCATGGGACAGGCGAGCGGCAATGGGCACAAGTTACTGCTGTGGAGGGGCCTGGCTGAGCACAGGTTTTCCCAGTGAGAACAATCAGCATTGGAATAACCTCCCCAGGGAAGTGCCGGATTCCCTGGTGTTGGATACTTAAGATCAGCCTGGGCAGGATGCTGGGATGTTCTCACCCCTCTTAGCAGAACTTTCTCTAGGAAACTGGAAGTGGGAGGGAATTATTTCCCATTAGTTCAAGGGGCCATGCCTGGGGTTTCTGTTCCTGCTGGAGGCACCTTCCAAGCAGTCAGGGAGCTGGCTTCAGGGATCATAGAATCATAGAATAGTTAGGGTTGGAAAGGACCTTAAGATCATCCAGTTCTGACCCCCCTGCCATGGGCAGAAACCCCTCCCACTAAAGTCTCACTGCATCTTCAGTGGTAGCAAAGCAAACACCGCTGGTGTTGAAAACACCCAAATCTCCTCCATCTCCTTCCTAAGACCAGGAAAATCCATCCCTGGGCTTCATTCCAGGAGCTGATTGCATGGGGCAAGGCAGGGCAGGGGTGGGAAGTGGGGGGAGAGGATTGACGCAAAACCAAACCTCACTTCTTGTGCCAGTGAGGAGAAAGGTGCCCGATTCCCTGACAGGAGCCCTGGTTTGGCAGCAGCCGGGGGTACAGTGGCACCGCTACAGAGCCATTGGGTGAGCGATGCTCACCACAGCCCCGCAGCAAGGAGCAGCCAGGTGGGGGGTTCCTCCTCCCCTCCGAGACCACCTTTGGCCAAGTCAGCCCTGATGCAGGGGGTTGAGCCTGAACAAGCTGCTCCATCCCCTCTGGTTATTCAGGCTGCTTTTAACCTGCTTTTATTGCTTGCTTTTAACATCATCTTTTTGTTATTCACTTGCAGGAAGTCTTGGGAAGGCCAGGGGGGAGCTTTGAAGCTGTCAGACCCGAGCGGGTGTTTCACAGAGGTTTCCCTTTGAACCAGGGACCACGCTGACGTTTGAAATCAAGATCCTGCTCAGGATCTCCTCATTTAACTCCATCTTTAAAAGCTGCTGATGGGAAAACGTTCCTCCCACCGTGCTCAGCAGACAGCCCAGCACAGACCTGCTGGGAGCAATGGTACCCTAATGAAGACGGCATTGGCAGCGCCTGGCTGCAAGCAATGGGCTCTCATCCCTCTGCCAGGGCTCTTCCCTCCCTTGTTGTGTGGGAGAGCCTGGGAGATGCTCAGAGCTGGGCTCCAACAGGGCCGAGTGCTCTTGTACAACAAAGCACCTTACGAAAGAGGCAGGCAGAGCCCAGTGAAAGCTGAGGCTGTTGTTTGCCTTCAGGACTTTGGTTTTGCATGGACAGGGGCCAAAGCAAAACCCCCGCCTGCCGGCTCAGACCTCACATTTCACCACTGTGCGTTTAAAAGCTGTTTTTGTGGTGGGCATTTGAACCATTCAGCTCCTGACCAGGGGGAAATGGTGAAAAGCTTCTGATTTCCTAAGGATAAAACCCTGGCAGCTTTTCCCGCACACAGATAACTCTGTGGGGACCTTGAGCTGAAATGCCTGAGTTGTGGTTCAGCTGCAAAGGAGCCCATCACTGCTCCTGTCCTGCCTTTGCTCCCCTGCGCTGCTGCTGCCCAGCAGAGCCGTGGGCACTGCATGGGGCTGGTTTAATGCAAACCCCATTCCTGTCAGCTGAGTTGAGAAGCCCCAGAGCGGGGCTGGTGCCTGCTGCAGGGGCACCCACCATGGCCCCCTTTCCCAGCACCTTCAGCCGTGCTGCTCCATTCACCTCCTCTTCCGAATGCCCTTGGTGAGGAAGAGCCGAACCCCACAGCTGGTGGCTGGTGGCATTCAAGTGTAAATGTGTGGTGAGAAGTGGGCTCTGGGGACCAGGGAAGATGCTGCCTGGAAACCCTGCTCCCGGGATCCCCTCTGTGGCAGGAGCAGAGGGACCGGTGATGGACAGAGGCAGAGGAGGGTGTTGGTGCTTCACAGTGGAGCCACCACGGCACTGGGGAGTGTCTGGTGCCACACAGTTCCATGTGGCATCCCCAGGGTCCTGATCCCAGCTCCAGCCTGGGGGATCAGCCCCAGCAGGGCACAAGGGATGTGTTGTTCATGTCCAACCATTCCCGGCTCGCTGGCAGCACGCAGGGAGCAGAAACAGAGAATAAAAGAACCAGCAGCTGAGGGACAAGGGCAGAATAAATCTGCATAAATACAAATGAGGGAAACAGTTACTGCTCACATTGACCATGGCTGCGTGCCCTTAACTGGGAGAGGGTCGGCAGGGCCGGCAGGGCTTGGACCCCTGTGGTTCCACACCTTGCCAGCAGATGTACCTGGTCAATATTCCTTGCCTGTGGGTTCCTCCTGTGTCTGATGGGGAGATAAATGCCAAACCCCTCGCAAACACAGAAATCCTGTGGCAGTTTGGAAAGGAACCAAATCACGTGCGGAATGCAGATGAAGAAAAACCCTTTTATTGCAAGCAGTAACAGAAGGGACGTGAATCTGCCTCACCCACCATACGCAACACCCAGCTCCACTTGGAGATCACAAGACAGGATAGCATTTTCTCTGATCGCCCAAAGCACAACTGTATGGGAACACATCAGCCAAGTACCAGCTGGATTAGGCCTTTTTGTGCCTTAACAGGATGAAATCACTGGAAACAGCAGCATTTCCTTTTGAAATGGTAAACTCATCATGAAGCAGAAGGAGAGCAAAGACAAAGGATCCGCAGGCCACTGGTGCTTGTCCCTTTTCTCCCCCTTCACAGGGATTTGGTGCAAACTCACAGAATTCCCATGGGCAGCTGCATGGGGTGACATTCCCGCTGCAGCTGAGGCGGGGGCTGTCTTGGTCCAGCACCAGGAAAGGCTCCTCCATGCCCAGCAATTCCCAGCCCAAACCACAGCCTGGGGCCAGGCAGAACATGGGGTGACTGAGGAAGGGCTGCAGTTGGGCTGTACCTTCATTAGTGGATGCCCTAATGAGTGGCTTATGGCTGTGACACCAGGAGTGAACATGGGCATGGCCTGGGGCTCCTGCCCCTGGATCCAGAGGGAGCAGTGCATTGGCACACCTAATCGACAGCAAAGGTAACTCTTGGCACTGCTAACCCTGGGCTGGACCGAGACCCCAAAGTGATAAGGCTGAAACGTAATGCAGAAGAAGCAGTGAGTTTTCTTGGGTGGGTTTCTCTATTTTCATGTCTGTTCTCCATGTATCCAATAATCTTCCTCCCTCCTCCTCCTCATGGTGGAGCAATGGGAACGGCCGTGAGGTACCTGCGGGGATGCTGGAGCTGAGGTTTCAGGCAGTGCGGGAGCTTGGAGCAGCAGCTCTGTGCTCTCCATCAGTGCAGGGTCAGGTCTGCGGGGCTCAGCTCAGCCAGCCCAGGCACCAGCACCAGCACTGGCACCGGAGTTCTGAGGCAGGTCCCAGCAAACCATCCTTACCCCACAGCGCTGCTGGCTCCATGGCTATGGAGTGCTCCCAACACTGATGCCTGTGACTGGGGAGAGGGACCCAGGTCAGTGCACCCCGGCCCCCCCAGCCCCACAGCTTCCATCTGTGGGGCCAGCTCCCAACTTGGCAATGGCCTGAGATCCCCTGGCATCATGGGCAGAGCTGATTTAGTGCCCTGAGGAGCGTGCCTCCGGAGAAGCTGGGACCGTGTCCAGCTCTTCCTTCCCTCCTCTATATATTAACTTTGCATGCATATGAGGCTGAAAGCTCTTCCAATCACCTCTGCAAATATTAATTAATCCTCACAGCATCCCGAGGACCATTATTCACTCCTATTAAGTAAATATTATTAAATCCTCTTATGAGAGGTGAAGTGACTTTTCTAGGGCTGTGCTGGGAGAACACAGACTTTGTCTCACAACTGCACACCCAGAGCCACCGAGTGCCTGAGCTGGGGAATGTCTCTGAGGACTGCGGACCATGAACCACCTCCAACACCACTGTGCAGTTGGAAGTGGGACCATCCTGAGATGCATCAGCACCCTGAAGCTTCGGCTGCACCCCAGGGCTGTGGGGACCCGCTCCCCACTCTTGGCCACTACCTGCACCAGGGCTGCATTGCCCTGAGCATCCCCACAGCCTCCTCCCAGTGGGGATCCCATTGTGCCTGGACTTACTCTGCAGGAGCCAGTTAATGAAGGCGCTGGGGAATGGGTAGTTCTGCAGAAAGCAAGGAGTGAGGAAGGTGTGAGTGGGAAGGGAGAGGGAGGGCTGGGGGGAGCCGGGGGCTGGACATGGCCGTACCTGCAGATCCAGCTCCATGTAATGCCCGGATGACACCGGCAAACTGGAGAGGGCTGAGTGGATTTTCCCCAGGAGCCCAAAGGAGACGACACCTGAGGAGAGGTCAATGGGGCTGGGCAGAGCCAGCTGCTTACCTGGGAGCTTGTTGGGTGCTCTGCCCGTGCTGGGGCATGGAGCCAGAGGCTGGGGAGCTCAGTCCTGCCCGGGCATGGCCCCAGCACTGGAGAAGCACAGAGCCACGCGGTGGTTTGGGTTGGAAGGGACCTTAAAGCTCCTCCAGCTCCAACCCCTGCCATGGGCAGGGACACCTTCCACTGGAGCAGCTTGCTCCAAGCCCCATCCAACCCAGCCCTGAACACTGGAGGACAGCAGGGCTGGGATGGTTTTGCCACGTCAGGCACCAGGGATGAGCCAGGACTGTGCCCCACAGCAGCTTTGCCAAGCAAAGCAACTCCTTTTCCAGTGGGTCCAGCTCCACTGGGGACTCCGGGGCCTGTGGATGTGGCTGGAGACAGAGCTCAAGTGTCCCTCTGAAAGTTAATATAGAAAAGGCAATTTAACGGCTTACGGTTGAGGAATTGAAGCTTAATGTTGATGATGCTGACCCAGATGTTCACCAATGGACAGAGCTGCAACGGGAACAAGAGGCACTTGGTGAGAACACCATGGGCGTAGCAATGCACTTCCCTAACACTGCTTGAGATTCACAGGTTTAACTCGAGATGAAACAATGGGATCCTCACAGATCCCTCCATGGAAGAAGCAATATCAATTGTTCTGCCCTTTCTCAGAGTGACACCGATCCTATTGAGCAGAATAAAGGGTTTTCTCAGAAGCTCCTGTTCTCTAAGCAAGGCTCTCACTCCTGCTCACCGCCTCGGAGCCAGGAGGCCTTTCACAGAGCAATTGGGTGTGGATTATCCCGTAACACCGAGTGATGCCATTTGAATTGCTCCTAACAAATAACTCCTGGCTGTAAGAACGATCAAGGAAGTTTGGGAATTCACTGACAGGATGTGGCTGTGTGTCTGTGCATGCACATATATGTGTATATGTATAGTGTCTGTGTGAGTAAATCTGCTGGACAGCTGTGGCAAAAGCTGCAGTTAAGTGCAGCTCCTTAGAGCGCAGGACTTTGAGGCACTCACCAGTGCAGGTATGAGAGACCGGAGAGAGCTGTTCAGCAAATTGCTCACCATGTTGGTGAGGAACCTGGGAGGGAAGGAAACACAAAAATTGCCAGGGAAGGTGTCAAACCCAGGCCTTGGCATCAAGACAAACCCGAGCCCTGCCATGCTGAGCACGGGAGAAGAGCACCCGTTGTCTGCTCCTACCTCTGTGTTAAAAGATGCTGCAAGCGCGCAGCTCCCCCAGGCTTCAGCAGGAATTACTGATGCTCGGGACTTTGCTACCTGGATCTCAAATCTGGTTGCTAAGGAGTAAATCTGGGCCCAGATTTGAGGCTGGAATTCTGCCCTGCTGCAGACTTGCAAGGAGCTGCAAGTCCTGCCTTGTTTTAACCATTTCCCAGTGCGCGTATTGACCATAGAGTCATAGAACCACAGAGTGGTTTGGGTTGGGAGGGACCTTAAAGCTCCTCCAGCTCCAGCCCCTGCCACGGGCAGGGACACCTTCCACTAGAGCCGCTTGCTCCAAGCCCCTGTGTCCAACCTGGCCATGGATGAGCCCCCGGTAAGCACAAGGAGGTTGGGCTGAGCTCCTGAGTGATGGATCTGTCCCTGGAAAACCACCTCAGTGCCCAGTGTGTGAGCCCAGCCCGTGGGGGGGACGTGCCCAGGCTCACCCCCTCCTCAGGTTGACGTTGAAGCCCACAAGCAGGTTGTTGCAATCCTTAGACACCAGCTTGAGGTCGCCGGGGGTGTCCTGGGTCAGCGCAATGTGGGACGTGATGTTTGTTTCCACCGAGGACCCGCTCAGGAACCGAAAAATCCTGGGAGATAGGGAAGCGCCTCGGAAACCGCAGCTGCACGCGGCTGTGCCCGAGCAGCCGGAGCCGGCTTGGCCGGGGCCATGCTTTAGTCCCACAAGCATCTGGGGATGTTCCTTCAGCACCCAGGAGCATCCCGTCCTCCCCCCTGCCCCACTCTGCCGCCTCCCCCCCAGCCCAGCTCACCCTGGCAAGCGGAGCACCAGCTTTGAGTACAGGTTCAGCACAAACTCGCTGCCATGAACGACCCTGCACGACACTCGGACGTTCTCGAGGTTCAGCACATTCAGCCTGGGGTAACACCAAAGCAAACCCACCTTGGGACGGCAGGATCAGCAGGAGCAGATCCCACAGCCCCGTCTCTTCCTCTTCACTGTATGACCTGTTACCTATGTGGATATTCCCAGTTAAAAGTGAAGGTGGGGAAGGGACAACTTCAAAGCAGGGTCAGTTTGCTCAGGGCTGTCCCTTGCTGGGGATACCCCCATCTCCTGGGGTGCTCATCACAAGTGTTACATCACTCTCATGGGGTAGACTTTTCCCACCTTTGGTTGGAATTTCCCTGTCTCAGCTCCTCACATGAGCCCAGGACTGGTGGTTGGTGTGAGAGGGAGGAGTTGGTTCCTGGAGCACCTCCATAGGGAAACCCATCCTCTGGACTGATCCATTACCCTGCAGCAAGCACCACCCCTGGGCTTCGGTGCCCACTTACCAGGAGAAGTGTGTTGGGGTGCCAGGGACTCCACTGCCTAGCAGTCCTCCTGCACCCAGCAGTCCTCCTCCACCCAGCAGACCGTCAAGACCAAGGAGACTTCCATTGCCCAGGAGATCTTTTCCAAGCAGCCCTGTGCCAAGCAAACCTTTCTGTCCAAGAAGGCTTGTATTGCCAAGGAGGCCATTGCCGAGGAGACCATTGCCAAGGCCTTCTCCACCAAGGATGTTAGTGCCAAGGAGACCGTCTCCACCAAGGATGCCTGTGCCGAGCACACCACTGCTGCCAGGTTGTCCTCCTGCAACAGTCACACCTCCATTACTGCCCTGGTTTTCACCGCCCAGCAGCCCCCCTCTCCCAAGCATGCCCATGCCAAATAGACCTTCCTTACCTAGCAGGCCTGTCCCGAGAATCCCAGAGCTGCTGGATTCTTTCCCTGCATCACTTGAACCTCCGCTTTCTTTTCCACTCGGACTTCCACTGCTAAGGATGCCGGTACCAAAGAGCCCACCCTCACCTAAGAGACCTGTGCCAAGCAATCCACTTTTTTTGTTGATGAGACCTTCGCTGCCAAGAAGACCAGTTCCAAGCAGTCCTGTGCAAGAAAGCCCCAGTTACTACTCAGACTTTCCGCCTGTGCCAGGACGCTTCCATGGGAAACACGGAAAACCGTGGAGCTCACCGTCTTTGGATTGCGCTGGGCTCTGTCCAAGGACACTGCCCAGGTTGAGGAGGCCCTGGGAGGGGGGCAGGAGGCCCGTGACAAGGGCGAGACACCAGAAGCGCAGCATCTCCTGATCCAGCACCTGTGGAGAGACTCACATCAGCCCAAGCACTAGTCCTATCCCATAGGAATGGGCAGCCTGGGCGCCGGTCTGGCTCTCCATCCTTCACGTGCGCTGCTCCCAGGCAGTGGGGCAGGTTCCCCATGGACATACAGCCCCCAGGGGTCAGCCCAGACCCACAGCACCCTTTTCCCATCCAGAAAGGTCAAACTGCTTCTGGTTATCAGGCAGCCACTGAAGCACGGTGCTGAGCTGCTCCTCATTGTCCATGCCCATGGGCTACCTCTCTGCAGAGCTGGCGCCTGACATTGCAGGGAAGCTTGCAGGGAGAAAATGCCATTTCAAGAGAGCAAGAGGATGGAGATGAGGCAGGAAGACCTTGAATGGAGAGATGGATGGCTTCCCACCACTCCGAAATGACCCTGAAAGAAGAGCACACAAAGGGACGCAGCCGGATGAAAAACGGTGCGTGTCAAAGCCGTGTCCTTCTCCCTGCTATGAAGAACACTGTGTGTTATTAAAGCTCACAGCCAGACCACACTCACTTTTCCATGGGCAGGTTGTTTGCTTTTCTCATCTTGCTCCATTCAGGCTATGAAAAGAACCCATTTTCCCTGAATTTGATCTGCCTCTAGTTAAAAGAATGCACCTTCAAGGACCTTGCGCTCCTGGGCACCTTGCGGTTGCAACCAACACTGTGGAGTGTTTGTTTAGGCACAGAAAGGTGCTTCCAAAGGAATGCGAGCAGGAAACCAGGAAGCGCTGCTGTGGGTCCCTGTTTCAGGAGCACCCACCAGCAGCACCCATGTCCTGGGCCTTGTCCCAGCTTTCCCTTCTGAGAAAAGCAGCGTACGGGCTGCAGGTTGCAGAGCCCCAGCACTGAGAAACACCGCTATTTAGGTCAGACTGAACAACTGCATTACCTGTTCCAGGTACTCTGAAAACAACCCCCCTATGACAGTTCCTGGCACAATTAAATCAGACTTTAATTCACTGGTCTGCCTTTGAGATTCTCCCTTTGATCAGCATGCGATGATGCACAGCTCCCGTGGCTGTGATTATTGAACAGGAGAGGAGGGAGGCTCAGGCAGCTCCTATTGAAAAACATGTCAAATAAAATCAGGAGGGTTTGTTGGAGGGTCCCTGCAAGACGTGGGCAGCATTGCAAGGGCGTCCCCCCAATGTCTCAGGTCTTGCAGAAGAGAGGATACAACTGCAGCTGCAGTTATTAACGGTATCCATCAGGTTGCTGTCTCCTTGGTCACACACATTTAAGAGGAACATCTTGCACATGCAAAATTCATGCATGGCTCTGCAGATGAAGGCTTGTTTTACAGCAGCGCAGATGAGACCTGATAAGCTGAAAGTGGTTCTGAATTCTGGTCACCAAGCGCATGAAACAACCAACCCCCAGTCACTTCTGCTGGCTCAGTCGTAACGTAACAACAAAAATAAACATGGAATTTGACAAGCAAGAGCTCTGCTGGCTTTAAAAATTAATCCTCATACATTATTAAATGCTGCTACAGAAATCAAGGGAAAACATCATTAAAATTCCTGCTTTTAAAGCTGAATTACACTTTGCTGCAGGTCACCCAATGGGAGCAGCTGCTCTGTGGCCACTGTACCGCAACACCACTTACCTGGAGCCCTTTGCTGCAGTGGTGCTGCTGCCCGTGGCCTCTCAATGGGGCTGGCTGGCAGCAGCAGCCTTATATACATGAGCTGCAGGAACCAGGAAAATCCAGGGAAGGATGAAGCGGCATAGTTCCTCCTCGCTGGCTGTGAAGTGTGAACCCTGCACCAACCTGACCCCGCACACCGCACGTAGCCATGCTGGGCTGCGGCCAGCAGCTCAGGCTGGATGTGGTGCCCACCGGCTCTCCTCCCACCGGACACCCTGCATCCCGCTCCCCGGGCTTCTCCTCCTGCCTCATGGGACCAGGGCAGCAGCACCGGGAGTGAGGGTGCAGCAATGCACCCCTGGGTGCTGGTTCAGGAGCTCATGTCCTCGGGCAGGGGATGCTCTGGTCAGGCTCCATCCCACTCAGCGCCATGTGGCTCCTTGCACATGGTCCAGAGAAGCTGGTGATGGCCATGGCCATGGCCATAGAAGGGATGCAGGCCATGGCCAGCACAGGCTTTTGCTGCTCATGGCTACTCGGTGTCTCTCTTGCTTCGCTCTCTCAAAGCGAAGCAGGAAGATGCTGGTCAAGGTGGAAATCTGCGATTCCTCCTTCTTCCCCCTCTTCTTTCTGCATGCATCTCCCTGAGCATCCCTAGAATATCGTGGTAACTCTGAGCCATCTCAGAACCCTGGGGTGCAGGGGGATGCTACAGGGAGCTAGGGATCCTTATATATCTTTGGCTAAATAGAGCGCCTCAGGAATGGCTCAGGGGATGCTCCACCATATTCACCAAGATCAGTGAGATGTGAGCAGTTACCTCCCAGTGAGTTAATTACGTACAGAAACAGCACAAGGCAGATTAAAATGAAAAGTTATCACAAACTAAGAGTGTGTGGACCTAGGGCATAGCAGCTGTGCTATGAAACCTGCCTGTCACCCAGGGGAGAGCAGGAGATGGGTTGTGCCTCCAAGAAAGATCTCGACAGTTTAAAGAAGGCTTGAGAGACAGCAAATAAAAGAAAATGGGGAAATGAATATAGAGGGAAAGGGGAAAGAAGCATGAAAGATGACAGGAAAAACCTGTTTCCAGGTGGTTTTCAGGGTGGATCTGGACTGGATAGGGGCAGGACAGACTCTAAGGCAGCAATATTACACCTGTCCCAGCTATTCCTGTTTCCCCCCAGAGCAATAGTCAGCTTTAGAGCCTTAAATTAGCAAAGGCTTCATTGCTCTAAAGGAGCTGAACTGCAGGGAAGAGCCTGGGCATAAATAAACTGGGGGCCATCCTGAGCCCTGGGGCTCACTGGAACCACCCACCCACAGGCTGGAGCACCCGCGATGGCTGCAGAAAGGGATGGACTTTGTTAAACCCAAGCATGAGAACACAAAATACCCCATGATCCTTCTGAGCATCCACAAGAGTCAAAACACAACGTTCAGAGGCAAAGACCACCCGTGGTCCTGTTCCCAGCAATGCAGGTGGGACGCAGGGTCTGCACGGAGGAGGCCAAGTTGCTGTGCTGGGCATGAAGAGCAATGCGGCAGGGACTTCCTGGTCAAGCTGAGGTCCCATCGCTCTGGGGGCAGACAAGGAAACCCAGGGCTCCCTTCCCAGCCCAGTGTCCCCGACACACTGGCATCAAGAGGAGATCCTGGGGAAGCAAAGGGGTTCCATTTCCTCTGGAATCCTCCTTGCAGAGCCCCAGCGCAGAGCTGCCATCGGGGAACACTGGGGAACATCTGAAGCACTTCAATGATGTTGATGTCAGTGTTGGAGAAGTCGATGTTCATCAGCCTGAGGAGGGGAACCCCCTCTCCCAGCACCTCTGTGGGGCACAACACAACGCAGCCCAGCTCAGTGCCAGGCAGGGTTTGCTGCCAAGCCTCAGTCCCCAGCTCCATCCTCCCTGTGTGCAAATCCCCCTCCCGCAGGGTTCTCCAGAAAGGTTTTTGTGCCACGGGACTTGGCACATCCTGCCATCGCTGCTGCCAGCAAAGCATCCTGCCATCGCTGCTGCCAGCAAAGCAACCTGCCATCGCTGCTGCCAGCAAAGCATCCTGCCATCGCTGCTGCCAGCAAAGCATCCTGCCATCGCTGCTGCCAGCAAAGCAACCAGGGGGGCTGCTTCATGGTATGAGGGTACACCTCCCAGCAAACCCCTCCCACCCCAACCGACCCTCTCAGTGCAGGTCCCGCTGGCTCCTGTTCCATGCAGAGAGGTGTAGGTCACTGCAGACACTGATGGCACAGACAGCACGGAGAGAGGGCAGGAGAGGTTCTTACTGTTCACTGCAGGCATGAAGGCAACATCGAGAATCTGGCCAAGGAGCGTGTCCAGGAGTGAGACCTGCAGCAGAGAGAGGGGTCCCTTAGTGCCACCGCTGGTCCCAAGGCCTCACCCTGTCCTGCAGGAGCCATCCCTAGAAACCAAGCATGCTCTATCCGCAAGTATCCTGCCACAGGGGAGCCCAGAATCCCCCAACTTTTCCCATTGTCCCCTATGAGGTACAGGGATGAACACCCCAGGGCACATCCCAAATGGACATAGAGGATGTGTGCGGAATGTCCTCTGGTTCACCATGGACCCAGAACCTCACAGTGAGGATCTGTCTGAGAGTCACTCATAGATCATCCATGAAAGAAATCCACCTCCAGAGGTGACAGGAAGGTGCTGTTCAGAACGGGACACAGCCATTGCTGGCCCTCATTTCTCCTGAGCCAGCATCTACCAGCACTTTGCTTCCTGCAATGGGTTTTATGTGCTGCTGAGGCTGCTCATGTACTTACACCGAAACCACCAATGGATGAGGATACCCAGAAGAGATCGACCCTGTGGGAAGAACCAGAGGTGAGTAAAACCCAAGTAGTTCCTCTGATGACCCAGACCTGCTGCTGCCCCCGCTGCTGCAGAGCCATGGCCATGGCCACCCCGCAGTGTCCTGCTTCTTCAGGCTGGCACTGATCTTCAGTTTGTTGTCCTTGACTGAAAACGGGGCCAGCAAAGAGGTGCCCTGTGGTCAGAGAGAGAGCAGAGGGCAGGGGGGCTCCTCCAGCCCCTGCCCAGCCACTGCACATCAGGTGCAGGTCCCATCCACCGGCACTCCATGAACACCGTGCAGGGAGACGATCTGCAGGAGGGATTCCTGCGTGGGTTGTTCCGATGTTCAGGAGGCAGAAGGACCTCTGGATAGCCCCCAGGGAGTCGCCATCACCTCTGCTGTAGCTGCGAGCTGAATCACACCTTGACTTTCCTTTAAGGCCACCACCGGTGCATCAGGCGCTGTGATTTTCAGCAGCAGTTTGTGTGACCTGGGGTATGCCTTGAAAACCTGCCAGGAGCCAAAACCGGAGAGTTTCTACTGGCAGGAGCCCAAACAGTGCCGTAACCGGGCTCCACAGGGGTGTTTGCACAGGGCTGCCCTGGTCTGATCCTGAACTGCTCCAGCCCAGCCGGTCTGCCCCTCAGCTGCCTGAAGTCAGAGCTCATTCACCTCCATGGGACCTCACCTGCGATGGTGCCTGTGAGGAGGATGAGGCAGGGAAACCTCCCCTGTCCCATGGTGCTGTGGCCCTAATGGGGTGTTTGCAATACGAGAGGGGACCAGGGCTCACCACGGGAACCAGGGCTCCAAGGGTCCATGTTGGTAACGGTGGGAGCTCAGGGAGCTGTGACGGGAGGGAAATGCTGCAGGCTGCATGTGCTGAGCAGCAGGATCTGCTCCCACCCTTAATGCGGCTTTCAGCGCAGGGTCCCACCCAGGGCAGCAGAGACCCCGGTGCCAGGACACAGCTCGGCAGGAGCAGCCTGTGCAATGCAGGGCTGGCAGCCCCATGTCCATGTCCCCAGGTGCTCCCTGTGCCTGTGCCTATGGAGGCCTCCAGGTCCAGGGCACCCTCCCTCTGCAGGACACAGCTCCGAGCTCAGGAGGCTCCCAGAGATGCCGAGCTGTGAGGAGCCGGTGGCTGCCATGGGTGGCAGCAGGGGCACGGGAACCCATGGGGCCATGGGGCCAGTCCCTGGCTCTCCCAGCGGATGGTCCACCTGGCCCCCAGCCACGCTTCCCATGAGAGCCTGGAGTTCCATGGAAAGGGAGCAGAGGCCAGAACGCTGCAGTATTTGCCTTCACGGTTAACTTCGTGTTCCTGGAGTGTGAAATCGCTGCACACATGACCATGCCGAGCCAGACCCTGTGGCGCTTCCTTCTCCAGACACCCATGCAATGCAAACCCTGCGGTGCTCTCCCATGACGGCAGCAGCAGGAGCAGGGAATGTGCTGGGATCACCCTGAGCTTCCCGCAGTGACCTCGGCACCCACTGCTCAGGTGGCTCAAGGAAACCTTCCCAAACCCAATATCCCAACCCACGTACACAGGTGGCAGGAGGAGATGCAGGACTTGACTGACTGTCATGGTGTAAGGCCTGCCATGCAGTCCACTCACTCACCCCCACCTTCCTCCTTCAGCTCCTGAAGGGATGGGGAGGAGAATAAAGAGGAATACAACTCCCATAGGCTGAGATAAGAACAGCCCAGTAACTAAGGTATAACAGAAACCACTGCTGCTACCACCAATAATGCTAATGAAAATGGGGATAACAAGGGAAGAGAATACAACCACTCACCACCCGCTGACTGATACCCAGCCCTTCCCCAGCACTGATCTAGCCCTTCCAGGTAACTGTCCCCAGTTTACATCCTGAGCATGACATGCTGTGGTATGGAATACCCCTTTGGCTAGTTTGGGTCAGGTGTCCTGTGTCTGCTTCCTCCCGGCTTCCCTCCTCCCTGGCAGAGCATGAGGCTCAGAAAGTCCTTGGTCAGACTAAACACTGCTGAGCAGTAACTAAAACCATCGGTGTTATCAGCGCTGTTCCCAGGCTGAAAGTCAAAACCACAGCACTGCACCAGCTACCAAGGAGAAAAATGGGTGCTACTGCTGAACCCAGGACACTGACTTACGTTCAAGCCTACCTCAAGGAACTGGTCAGTTACCGGGGAAGGCTGGATATAGTGCAATCGATGCTGCCCAGCACTCCCAGGGGCCCCAGCGCTGGGGGCAGAGGATGGGAGTCAGTGATTCCCTGCTGGGCTCAGGTGCAAATCCCCCCTCCCCTGCCCAGCAGCTCTTTTCCTTCCAGAGGAGCCCTGGCTTGCAAGGGGTGCTCAGGGCAGCCGCTTGGCCCTGGCTCCCAGCACTCTGTGCTGCAGGAGGTGGCAGCTCCTTAATGAGCAGCGCACGCCACTGCTGTGAACGGAGGGAAAGGCTCACAGGCCCCAGCAGCTCCCAGTTGTGCACCAAGGAGTCCTTCTGTCCATCATTAGTGACAGGGAAAGGGGAGATGCGGGGTCCATGGGGTAAAGTGAGGGGTTTGCTCTTCTGGGTGCAGCAGCGGAAGGGAAAGCATCACAGTCCTCACGTAGCCAGAGCAAAGGTGACAGAGGGACAAGACAGGCAGGCCATGGACCCAGCAGTGCTCACAGTTCACAAGACCCAGCTGGTTGTTTACGAGTCCCAGGGTGATGTCGACCACCGGGCAGAGCTGCAGGAGTTGGGGGGACAGTGGGTGACCCATGGTCAGAGCCAGACAAGGACTCACAGCCCCTCTTGGCCTGGGAATGGGAGCACCAGGCATGAGGATGGCAGCACTCCCAGTGCTGCTGGGGCTGCACCACCTCTGGACCTGCCTCTGGGCACCTTTACCCTTGGTCAGAGAAGCAGGGTCCCAGAGCCCATGTGGAATGGCTGCAGAGAGGTGGGGGCTTTAGGAGGGATGAGAGGTCCCATGAGCCCCTAACATGGTCCAGAGAATCCTTAGAAACTCCCAGCACTTGGGCTGACTGTGCTGGGCGCACTGACCTTGGAAGGAGGAAGCAGCTTCTCCCAGGCAGATGGAGACATGGCATGTGTCCCCCTAATCCCAAACCATGGCCATGCTCCCATTCTGGAACACCGGCGATGCCTCAGGAGCTGCACCGCAGCTTTGCAGACTCGTTGCTCCTTTCCAAGGTGGAAGTTTTTATCCCAGCTTACCAGGTTAGGAAGAAGTCTGCTCAGGACACTTGCCAATAAATTATCCACAACTGGGAGCAGGCTGTGGAAAAATAAAGAGCGCTATGAAAAATCCTGCTGCAAAGCAAATGGCTCTTGTTAAACAATTCCCTGTGAATAGAGTGGAGCACAGACCTCCCGGAGCAAGGCAATTGCAGCAGCAAAGTGAATTGGGTTGCTTGGATTTTGCATGAGATAAGTGAAATTTGCATCCCAAAATAGCCAGTGGGAAATTTATTGCTGCCTCTTATCTGCTAGTGTAAAGCCTCCTCAAATGAGCAGAACCAAACTCAGCCCACGTGGGTTCTATGGTTTACACGCCACATGCTCACATCTCAGAAGATCCTGCGCAATGTCAGTTAAAATGACCCATGAATGTGACACGTGGGACAGAAATGTCCCTCTGGGATCACTGTGGGGTCGTGCAGCCCTTGGACAACGTGTCCATTTACATGGAGCATGCAGGGACCACCACCACCAGCCCTGTGTCGTGGCCAGGGGTGAGTGCCACCAGTGAGAGCCGTGCAGTGGGGCCCTCGTGTGTTTGCTGTTCTGCGGGTGCAGGCTGGGGCCAGTAAAGCCATTGGTGAGGTGGCCCATGCCAGCAGAGGAGGACAGGTCCGTCACTCACCCTCGCAGGAGTCTGACTTTGATGCCACCAAGGAGGGTGTTGCATCTCTCTGTTACCAGCCTGGGGCAGCCGGTGCCATGCATGGTGAGCCTGACCCTTGATGCGATGTTCACTTCCACCGCAACATTGAGCAAGCCCAGGAGGCTGCACAAGGCGAAGGGAGCGACCTTCAGAGGGGCAGCCTCTTCCCAGGGAACAGGAGCAGTCTTCCCATAGGAGATCCCCCTCGTAGTGGTGCTTCCCCCAGGCCCAGAGCATGGCCGGCACTGGCACCACAGCATCAGCACCCACCACTTGTCATTGAGGGCCACATGGGTGTAGAGGTCAGGGTGGAGGCTGATGCCAGGCAGGAGCTGCATGGAAGCCCTGGGGACTGTGAGGTCCATGATCCTCAGCCTGCAGGGACAATGAAGGGGACACAATGTGTGAGGGCTCCGAGCCCAGCACCCCACTCCTCAGTGTTATTGCTCATACAAAGCCGCTGTTTAGGGGCTGTTTAGACCAGAAATGATGAAAGACATCAAGCTTCTCCGTTGTTTTCCTGGTTTGGTTATTCTCCAGCTTCACCAGAAGCCTTGTCCTAGTTGTGTTATTATTGCTTGTGCTTCTGCTTGGTGCTGGGCTTCAAATAAGAGCTCAAATGGGGTGGCTGCAAGCCAGTGAGCATGTTTGCTCGGTGTGCTTGGTGCACCCTCTTATGGGCAAGCTCCTTTCAACTCCTGTTTCCTTGACCTTGTGTAGCTCCAGAGGCTCTTTGCAGCCAGCGATGCAATGGCAGAGCCGTTTATCTCAAAGCATCACCTCCAAACCAGAGCATCTCCTGCAGCATCACCACTGCTCCCCCCAGGCAGCACTGAGGTGGCCACCCCCCCACAAGGACTCTGACCGGTGCTGTCCTTACCTGGTGAGGTCCTGCACAGTGCTGAGCAAGCTGCCTTCCCTGAGTATGCTGAGCAGCCCTCCACTGCTAAGGGGGCCATGGGGGCCCCCAAGGATCCTAACTGTGCCAAAGGGATCTCCATCACCAAGCACATGTCCTTGACTCATTGCTCCTCCAGCACCCCCCATGGGGATGGCATCCCTGGGGGCATCGCCACCGGTTGCTGGCCGGTCCCTGGGGGGTTTCTGGGCTCACGCCCATACACACCTCCAGTACCTCCTCTACCCAGCAAGCCACCACCAGCATCACCCGTCTGCCAAGCAGCCCCACAGTCAGCCCCGGCAGCAGACCCTGCCACCCCACCCAGCAAACCACCAGTGATGCCACCAAGCAGGCCACCAGCACCAGCACCACCAAGGGACCTCCTCCGAGGCCCCCCAGCAGCTCTGTACTTCCATCTGTGCTGGGATGTCTGCCCCTGCACAGCACCTCTCTGAGGGCGCCTTGGAGGACGTTGCTGCGCTGCAGGGAGCCTGCAAGAGCTGGAACATCACCCGCAACATGGAACTGACCCTGGCCATTGCTGCTGCCCTCAAGCGAGGACCAACAGGCAGCCGCCAGCCCCCTGCTCTCATCTCACACATGGGTTGCTCGGGCCGTGCTGGTACCCCAAGGGACCATCACTGGTTCCTGTCCCCCAGGGTCCCACCTCGAGGAAGCAGAGGGACTCACCATGGCTTAGAACTCCTTTACTGAGCCTGAAGATTATGTCTTTTGGCTGGCTTAGAGATGCAGTCAGCAGAGCATGCAGGAGGGCAATGCCCAGAGCCAGTGCCATGGTGTCCTCTGCTTAGCTGGTAGCTGCAGCTGGACCTGGTCAGGAAAAGGGTGGAAGCAGGCTGCAGGTAAGTTGGATATTTCAATCTGGGTGAGATTTTTCAGTGACTGAAACCAGGAGCTTGAGAAGAACCAAACCAGCTCCAAGCTGGAGCTACACTCAGCAAATAGACCTGGACACACACAGAAAGGGGGAAGAGGAGCATGTCTGTACACAGAAGCCAGCTTCTGCACCACTCCAGTGTCTGTTTGCTTATTCCTGCTCCTGGGCACCCCAACAGCATTTTAAACTCACAGTATGAAACCATTATTCATCACCTATGGGCTACACCAAGCTGCCCTCGCTAGCAACCACCCTATGAGTAGCTACGCAATTGAATGCTGCAGCGCTACAAGAAACTCGCATTGCAATGAAGCCTTTCCCTTTAAGATGACCTATTTGAACCTTATATCCATAAAAATAATACTAGCAACCTCAAAAGGGTTAACTTTTTGTGTCAAATGAATATGTTTTTTCTTCAGAGAAGGGTTCTATTTTACTATAGCAACCTTTGTTCTGATTTTTTAGGCTGGTCACTAAATATAAACTAGAATTAGTATCTGCATGCCTACCATTATTGGAATTATTCCCATAGTTTTTCTTGCTCACCAGAGCATATTGCAAGGCTTGTAGGCAAAATGATGGCTCTGCCTCCCCAAGATTACAGCACCCTGTGACACTGTTTTGACCATCTTTCCTTACCTGGCTTTATCCTGGATTCCAAAGCCTGGCTTTGCTCTTCAGTGCTCAGCTTTTGGTTGAGACCTTTGCTCTGTCCAGAGGCACTTCTGCTTTAACAGGTAGGAGCTCAGGTCCTTCTATAGAAAAGTTAATGCAGAAATGTGGAAAGATGCCTAAACTGTAAAAGCTGGGCTAGTGGATTGAGTGTATGAAACAGGATTTGTGGGCTTAACATATTCCAACGTAAAGAAAGATCTGTCAAACAGGGAAAAGCTTTGAGCAGCAGGTTACAGGACACCCGGGTATCAGGTAGTGCTGTTACCCAAAAGCCAAAGCAAAGGGGAAGCCTGAGACCCTGCGGGCTGCATGGGCCAGAAAGCCGAGATGGAATATCAGCTTCTTCCAAACAAATCCCTGCTGACACCCGTGCGCACTCTGTCCAGCACACACAGGGTGTCCAGCACCCACACACAGGGTGTCCAGCACCCGCACGCAGGGTGTCTCACACACACAAGTGTATCAGGGTAATGTTAAATTTCCAGAGAGAGCCTGCGGAGGCTGTAGCAAAGCACCGGGGGATTTTAATCTTCTTCAGTGCTGACCCCAGCAGCGGTTCCTGGGAATCGTCCCACCCTTCCCCAGCAGAGGGTATTTCCACAGCCCCAGGGGGGAACACGCTGCTCTGTGCCAGCTCCAGGCCATGAGGGTGTTTCCGTCCTGATGTCCTCGACACTTAATCCCTTTGTGAGATAAAACTCGCGGCAATCAGCCAGGTGCAGGTGATAACAAGGTGATAATAAGCTCCTAAACGAGCAGTAGATGAGGATATGTGAGCTCAGTTTACCCGGCCTGGCTCCGTGCAGAGCCTTGCACAACCAGCTCCGTGTGGGACATGCTGCAAACAAGCCCTTGGCAGGAGCTGCTGCCCCTGCAGCGGCTGCAACACGGGCTCCAAGCGGGAAATGTCAGCCAGCACCTTGCTAACCTCACACCGTCACTGCACTGCCAGCACCCACTGGGTACCCGCAGCACCCAGCCGGGCAGGCACCCACCAGCAACACCGTTCACCACAGCCCAGCTCCCGTGCGTGTGAGCTGCTGCTCCGCACCTTGAGCCACAGCCTGAGCTTCTGAACCACCTTCCGCATGGTCCCGGCTCCTTGCTGTGGATACAGACACCTCTTCCAGCTGCGCTGCCTGCCCAGTGGCACAGGGGCATAGTGAGACAGTGGCGGAATAAATCCTCAGAGAGAGAACTACTGAGGCAGGGAAGACTTTATTGAAAGAGCAGTATGAGAGCAGCCTTTACACCCAACGCAGAGCTCTGCTTCCCAACTAGGGATGTTAACAGTGGCCGCAAACGCTCCCAGCATCCACCAGCAGGGCAGTTTTCCCTACCCTGATGGCAGGCTATGCCAGGACCCACTGACTGGAGTTGGCCGCACGTCCCTCTTGGGCCACAGCAATAACCCAGGGTAGTGTTCAAGGGAACATGGAGACCAGCAGGGTGCTGTAGCTCATGGGGAGCTGTTGGCCTTAGAAAGGGAGCAGGGACAAGGGTCCGCTGGAGCAGGAATCGCCCAGATCGGTCTGGTCGAGAGAGCTGTCTGCCTGCAAGAAGCAGCACAAACCCTTCAGTTTTCACATTCACGTTTCACCAGCTTTTCCCCATTCCCCAGGTGAGGTTTTCCTGTGGGACCTCCTGGAATGCGGGAGCAGCCCATGGGAAGCGGGGCTGGCTGGGGAGCGTGGTTTGGGCTTGGCAGGTCCCTGCCCTTTGAGGGTGCATTCCCAGCTCCCCGGGAAGGCAGCGCTGTGGGAAGCGGGATCCTTACGTCGGTGATGTCAACCTTGGCATTCCTGAGACTGACGTTAGGAACTTTGGGCAGAGGGACCGACACACTCAAGGCATCTGCAGAAGCAAGTGGAAGCATCTCATCATGGGGGGGACACCCCAAAGGAGGCAGAGAGGGGAGGGAGAGAGCCCCAAATCCAGCTGAGTCTGAGAGAACAGGGAGCTGGACGTGGCCATACCGTTGACAGCAGGTACATATGCAGCTGTGAGGACTCTCTTGAGCCATTCTGCAAGTGGGGAGACCTGCAAAGGAAGAAGACATGTCAGTATCAGGAGAAGAGAGCAGCGGTTGTTGGGATGAAACCATCCACATCTGGGTTATCAGTCATGGTCTGTCCCTGCAGGATGCTCTGAGCTGTGAAATCAAATGCTGGGAAGCTTCCATCAGCGAAACTCTGCCAGGGCTGAGGGTGGGGGTTGCAGAGGGATGTGCTTTTGGGGAAATTTCTTCTCGATTATTCCTCCCCCCCTTCCCAGCACCCCCAGTGTGTAGCCAGCAAGCAAGCACATATACCCGGTGTCACTTCTATAGGGCACATGGGATGGGCAGGATAGGCAGCAGCTGGCCTTTACCAAGAGAAGAAACATGAAGACTGAGGACTGAGGAACTGCCATGCTGGTTCTCCCTCCCTACACAGCCCATGCTCATTGACTGCTTGTGGCCATGCCTTGATCCAAAGCACCATGCACTTACGCTGAGAGCGTCGAGCCTCAGGGGTGTCCGTGTCAGGTTGATGCTACAAAAGACAGAAGCAAGGCAGAGCTGGGGTACATCAGGGTCGCCCTCCACATCTCTATGTATCTCCATCACATCTCTATGTGTCTCCATCACCCTCCCAACCACTGGCACCTCCCACCAGGCTCTGCAGCATCCCCAGCCAGAGCCCCCCCCAGCCTGCAGTGGCCCCAGAGCTCAGCTCTACCTGTCCAGAGCCAGGGAGATTTGGAGTTTGCCGTCAGAGACTGATGGAGTGATGCTCAGAATGATGTCCTGAGATTGGAACAATGGAAGAAATGAGGTTATTACCTGCACAGCTCCAGCAATGAAAACTCACAGTATGCGTAAATAACCCATCCTGAGAAAAAATACCTGCCTGTGCCTAGGAGTCACATTTTGTTGATGGATGCCATTGTGCATCTCTCCCCAGGGTTCACCCTTCCTGTCTCTATTTTGTATTATGCTTTAAACACTTCATTTGCACTCAGTTCTGAGCAGTTTTAAAGCACTGGGCACCACCGTTTACAAGATGAGGTAAATTCAAATGCACAAGGGCAGGGAAAGCCGAGGGGGTGCCAGAGAACAGGCAGACTCAGCCCCTGCCCTGATCCAGAGCAATCATCCCCGGGACCCACTCACCGCATCCAGGGAGAAGAGCAGCTTCTGGGCAGACTGCAGGGCAGGGCTGAGGACGTCGATGGAGGCTTTGAGGGTGGCGGTGGCTTTTCCATCCCTCACGGCCACCACTGGCTCGTTGGCCACTCGCACACGCAGCTCCATGGGCAGGGAGCCGGGGAGGACCTTAGCGAGCTGCATGGGGCAGGGGGGTCAGGGCAGGGTCTGTGCATGGGTGGGTGGGAGGTGAGGTGGGAGGAGGTGACTGACCTGGGGGATGAGCGGCAGAAGGGCAGATGTGGACAGCAAGATGCTATTGGGCACCTGCAGGAACAGCAGTGGTGACCAGGAGGGTTTGTGCAAAGAGCTGGACCACCCAAAGACAAGCACCCAGTGATGAGCACCCTTGGGTCAACCCAGGGTGACTAGAACCCTGACCCGGCCCCAGAGAGGGGCACAGGGACCCACCATTGAGCTGGTGATGCTGCGGTTGAAGGCACCCTGCTCCTGAGCCATCTCCAGCAGGACACCGAGGGCATGTTGGGACAGGCTGAGCTGAGGCGGGCGTCTGGTGGCCAGCAGCAGGTTGGCAGTGAGTGGTGGTCCCTGTGTGGTGGGGGCCTCCACAGCACCCTCCGTGTCCCCAACAGGGAGCTGCAGGGTACAGAACAGGGGAGCGATGTTGGTGAGGCTCACATTGGGCATCCTGCCCACCATGGACCTCATGGAGAGGAATGCACAGGGTTAATGGACTCTTTAGTACAGGTAGGGCTGCTTTAGAATGTTCTAGCACAGACCACGGCTGCATCTGCCACAGCTTTCCCTTTGAAACGCTGCCACATCTCCTGATCAGAGAGACATAGCCCATAATATTGGCCTCGTATGGTCCCTATCAATGGCACACCAAACTTTAAACCCGCTTATAAGTGAACCTGCTTGTGAGCAGCAATCACTGCTCCTGTGCTCTGAGCTGAGCTTTTCTGTTAAACAGCTATGAGAGAGCTGCAGTTATGTGGCTCCAGCAGTGTCAGCCACGTGGGCTCGTGCTACCGTCAAGAATTAGCAAGTAAAAGGATAAGGTAGGGACCAAGGCAAAACAGGCACCATATTGAGGTGAACTACTCCAGCTCACCAAGCCAGGGGGTTTGAGCAGGGAAATGTGGCACTTACGTTTACATCCAGCTGGAGGGTGTCACCGTCAATGATGGAAAAGTTGGGCAGATCTCCCAGAGCCCCCAGCGGGAGCGCGGCTGTGGAACAGAGGGAGGAAAGCTGTTAAGCTGCAAAGGGAGGGGGATGCTCCCAAATCCTGTGGTCCCAAAAGATATCTGGACTGACGGTGGCTCCTGCTCACAGCATTCGCAGCTGGATGAGCTGCTAGGAAGCACAGAAATGGTGCTGCTGAAAGCAACAGGTCCTGAAGTGGTTCTCTGTGAGAAAAACTGCGCTGCTGCGCTGGGGTGAGGGCGACTGAAACCGCGCTTGAGAAGAGCTGTGAGTTTGGAACGTTGTTAAATATCTGTGTTTGCCCAAGGTTGAAACAACCAGCCCCGAGCGCGGGACCTTGCGCAGGAGAAGGGGAGAAGGAGGGGGCAACTTACGGGTCTTGGAGCCGAGCAGCGAGCTCACCGCTCTGAGCCTGGCGTTGACGATGTTGCATCCCTGAGGAGGGAAAGGAGCATCAAAACATCCTTCCCTGTGAGGGTGCTGAGGCGCTGGCACAGGGTGCCCAGAGAAGCTGTGGCTGCCCCATCCCTGGCAGTGT
>WYDI02025038.1:0-92306 GCA_009867235.2 Psittacus erithacus | reverse complement strand
AGTCCTTGGTCAGTCTAAACATTCTAAGCGGTAGCTAAAAACATCGGTGTTATCAGCACTGTTCCCAGACCGAAAGTCAGAAACACAGTGCTGCACCAGCTACTAAGAAGGAGAAAAATGGCTGCTACTGCTGAACTCAGGACACTAGGCAAGGTCATGTGAATTGCTGTGAACTTTAATCAGTGGGGAAAGGAAAGTTATAATTTTAAAAAATAAAATTAGAAAGCGAAGAACAAAATGCATCCCCTTGTCTATAGTGTTATTTGTTGATGCAGTGTTCCCAGTGCTTTAGTGTAAAAAGCTGCTTTCAGCTGAAATACTGCAATATACCAGTTGCATATGAACCCCTAGAAAAACTGTAGCTATGTCTTTTGTTTTAAGTATAATGCAGAGATGCTCCAGTGCGGAACAGTGAATAAAACATCCAAGGAACACAAAGAGTTTGCTTCTGTAATGCAATCTCAGTATGCTGTGAAAGATTAAGATCCCAAATGCATGAATTAAGCAGTGATCTGATATTCATGTAAATGCGTGTCCTATTACTGTTTAGGTTTTGAGTGGTATAGTCTTGCAGTTGAGGGTATATGCTTTTGAGACCTGGAGCAGAAGTCTGATGGACTATAGGAATCTGTCCTCTGTGGAGTCATAGGTAGATCTGGATCAACAAGATGTTTGATTTCTGTGACTTGGAGTTGCTGGCAAATCATCCACCACTATGAAAGTTGGTCTGTAAACTTCCATTCAGAGGGAATATATGAATATATAGTGAACGTCAGTAAAAGTGTCTTAATGTGGGCTGTTCTTGTTTAAGGCTGGAATAGGAATTACTCTTTATTTCCTAGTACAGTATCAGTTGTGATTTTTTTCTATTGCTTATTCACTGACCGTGTTAACTATCTGCATTATATAAGCAGCCCTTCAATCTGGGTTTCCTTGCAGTTGTTACCTTGAGTGTTCAAAATGTGCTAAACATAATTTTGCAAGTTTGTTGCACTCTTTGTGTTTATGAGAAGACTAGTGGTGGTCATAGGACTGACCACTCCTTCAGTTAATTGTTGGTTTTCCTCTGGGATCCCTTCCTACTGTTGTTTCAGAAGCAGGAACACTAAATGGTTGTTTTGCAAGGTAAGAGGTGTGTAAGGGCGTGCTGTTTCTGGCTCTCACTAGCTCAGTCTGTTAAGTTTCTTAGCTTTATATCACAATCTTTAGAGAGTACCTAGAGATTACTGTGGTGAGATTTTCAGTCTTAGTTTTAAGCCCATTTTGTTAGCTCATAAATATCTTCTGCAAACATTTTGAGTCTTGCAGTCCACTTACTTCAGGGTACTGTATTATAGCAAGTCTGCATTGTGAGAACTGTAAGCTCCTGAAAGAGAAATTAAAGTACAACATATATATCGGCAGATAGGTTTTGTGTGCTGGTTGTTTTGGAGGTTCCTGAATTAATACTGGTAACTTAGATTTCTTGCATCACAGCACTGAATGCATTCTTCCCTCAACACTAGGAGGGGGAATAAAAACAGTTGAGAAAATTGTACTGACACCCTTACTGCATTAGAATCCAGTTCACTGTGGTCTGCTGCTAGCATAAGGTTGCATGGAGTTGATCTCTGCAAAAGGCAGGACATGAGTGTTTTTATTCTTGTCTTTCATACATAAGTAATGCTCAACCTCTCTGACTCTTGTCTCTATGTTTCAGACACAGGTTGGCAGATTTGCCCCTCAGTTTTCAGGATACCAGCAGCAAGATTCCCAGGAGCTCTTGGCTTTTCTTCTAGATGGCTTGCATGAGGATTTGAACAGAGTGAAGAAGAAGCCCTACTTGGAGCTGAAGGATGCCAGTGGCAGACCTGATTCGGTATGGTGCCCTTTACTTGAGGGTAGGGCAGGTAGTGCTTCCCAGGGAGTTTAATTGTGGTTTGTGACACTTCCCGACCTTCCAGCTCATTGGGCACACAAACATTGTCCTTGAAAAGCAGTCTACCTATCATGCTTTATGGCCTGGCTCACTCTTCATGACACCTCATGGTGTGTTGCTGTTGTTCAGCCTTACAGCAGAATGTGTGTTCTTGTACTGTTGTGCAGGAAGATGTGCTTATGGTGCAATATTGACATCAGTATCAGTATTCTGAGTTTTCTTTGATCCCTGTGCTTGTGAGATCCCTGAGTGTTAGTGAGAAATAGCTTGTAATTTTTTTTTCTTTTTTTTTTTTTTTCTTTTCTTTTTATAGGCAGTGGCAAAAGAGGCCTGGGAGAATCATAGGCTGAGGAATGATTCTATCATTGTGGATATTTTTCATGGTCTTTTCAAATCTACTCTTGTTTGTCCCAAATGCTCCAAAGTTTCCGTGACCTTTGATCCTTTCTGTTATTTAACCCTTCCATTGCCCTTAAGGAGAGACCGTCTCATGGAAGTCACCTTGGTATATGCAGACCCACAGCGTAGGCCTGTCCAGGTGAGGCATGTTGAAGACAAAAATTTAAGTAATCTGAGTCTTTCTCTTAGGTTTGAAAGTTGAGACTTTGCAAGTGATGTAGAGGACATTGTTGTCCACCTTTGGGTGAAGCAGGATGGGGTTTTTTTATTCAAAAACTGGGAACTGAGCATGTGAAATCAAGTGGCTTTATAAAATCTCAGTTCATGAGACTAGGTTTATTTTGCCTCGTATAAGCATGATATTGTCTTTGTTTCTAGTACCGGGTTGTGGTGCCGATGATGGGGGCCATCTCAGATCTGTGTGAATCGCTATCCAGACTCTCTGGTGCTCCTGCAGAAAATGTAAGGATAAATGCAGACAGCAATTTTTCTTTTTTGTTCCTGAAGCATTTTGGTGGCTTAGCTTTTAGATGAGTGATAAGCTGAACTTAATGGAATAGTCATGAAACCCTAAGTTTGAATGCTGTTCTTTGATTGTGAAATAAAAAAGATGCATGAAACAATCTGCGCTTACTCTGATACTTGCATTGCAGTACAGAGGTGTAAGAGAAGGGGCAGAAAGCTATTGGAATTGCATCTCCTCCGTACCTTTGTGGACCCAGTCTGTTTGCTTTGTTTTTTTCTGATCTGTCTTAACAAATACAGCTGATTAGCTGCTGGGTGCTGTCACAGAAAACAGTGCTGATATTGTGCTGAAAATTCTGATAAATAGGAATAAAATGTTATTTGAATTTGAAGTTAGTTTGCCTAATCTTACATAAACTTTTATTACAATTTCTTTGCAAATATTACTTGCTGTTCTAGATGGTGGTGACAGACGTGTATAATCATCGGTTCCACAAAATCTTCCAAATGGATGAAGGTTTAAATCATATCATGCCAAAAGACGACATCTTTGTGTGAGTAAAGTGAGAAGATGCCATGATATAAGAGTGCTACAAAACATTGCTTTGGTTTTAGGGTATAAAACCTGATTACTCCTTTTTTTCCCTTTTCTCTCTCAAACATAAGCCTTCCTGTAGACCTTTTACATGATTTAGCAGTAATGCAGCACTTCTAGCAGCAGATTGGCATGTCTGGTGTTCGGTGCTTTCCTAATGCAAAGGAAGTCATGGCCCTGGGTAACAATGAACTTTGTGTTTGCTCTGTGTTCTGCAGCTTGGAACTTTCTCCAAGCTTCTTTCCAAATGTCTGGATTACAGTTACACTTTCACTGGCATTATTAGGCAAGCTCAAGCTTACTGTTCTTATGCTTCAGATGGGCCAAAAGCCTTGGAGCTGTTACTAGCATAGTGTGAAGTTTAAGCTGTTGTACCCTGCCTTTCCAAAAAGCATCATAGTAGTTATAGCACTAAGCTAACCATGACTGGAGGTTCTTGGTAGACTCTTGACTGATGCTTACACTTTTTGTGTCTTAACTATAGTTTTGAGGAATTTCAGCAAAGCTGAGGATTAGGTTGTGGTTGATGTTTTATGTATGTGTGGTGGATGAGATGTCTCCAATCACCTGTGAAATCTGGTGAGGAAGGCAAAAAGTTGTGTTCCTCTGTTGGAGCTGGAAAATGAAAAACATTGCACATGAAATGCAAAACAGCCTTTGAGACTTACACCTGAACCTGGGACTTGAGGAGGTCAAATCCAGCCCTTCATCACAAGTCCGGTCTTCCTCATGTGAGAATAATCCAGTGCAAGGATGTTGCTTCCATAAAATTGTGCCAGTGTAAAGTCCTTCACTGATACGCTCTGGCGCAGTGTGTACCTTTCACTGAGTGAGGTGCTGTGACATACTGGTTGGTGCTATTCTGTCATGCTGTCTGTTGCCACGTTATTGGTGAGATGTAGTATCTGAGTTTTTCGGCAAGTTCTTGTAATGTTGTTTTCTTCAGCTGCAGCTAAAGGTGTGGCATGTTAGGATGCCTTGGAAGGACCTTTGGCTTCTGTGAAATCTGTTCCGTGAGCGTATTGTAAAGTGTTAGATTGTGAGTAAGTCTACCTCCAAAGCTAGTAAAATGTTGTAAAAAAATCAAAAAGTGTGATATTACAGTGGTAATTACAAAACTCCTCTGCTTTCCTACAGGCATAACATGTTGCATATACCTCTGCAGAAAACAACTATGTCTGAATCAGGTCTGCTCCGGGTTAGGTGGTGGGGAACGCTGGCTGAACAGCAGTTCCACATGTATTTTTTTCTTTGCAATCATCCTTTCCTTTTATGTGCAGGCACAGCTGTAAATGAGGTGATGCTGTGAGTCATAGTGAACTGACCTGGGTTAAAAATAATCCTCCAAACAAGAGAGGCAATAGCATGAGGAAGTTTTGGTAATCCTGTTTTTCCACGTACACCCTCTTAAGATGTTTTCAGCACTGTGGGGCAAGAGCAAGCAACAGGCACCAAGGCAAGAATTAGGAGAAATCTGCTCATAGGAACTCCCTTTAATAGGTGATGCTGCCAGGAAAGAGATATGTAAAGTAATATTCTAACCTACAGTTTAAAAAACAGCATTCTTTTATTGAACGGGAGTCTTGTCTCAAATGCAGCAGAGAAATGCTTGTTCATAAAGAGTAGAACTTGCTATTTAAAGGCAAATGCATATTACTTTTATTGCTAACAATCTGCTTACCTTATCTGGTTATAACAAGTCTGCTCATAGGTGTTCTGAGATTAAATTCAGTCATGTAAGAAATGGTAATAGTAGTGTGAAGGTTCTTAAATTGCACTCTGTTTTCATCTATTAAGGTCTTGTATCTGCTGAAGTGTGTGTGACCGGAGGGATTGGGCGTATATCGGTTCTGTGTTAAGATCAGTACAAGGTGGGATTGGTCAGGGTGGGTCTTCATTTTGGTATTTTTGAACCACAGGTTTGATTCTTTAGGGATTTTTACACTTTTGCTGTTACTTGCAGAGCCTGAGGTGAGCAGGCTGTGAGACTGTAGTGGAGCTAAGAGAAACTTTGACAATTGTCGCTGGAAGGACGTGGTTGAGTTTGAGACTAGGTTCATTGGGCTCTTGCAAACTGATGACATTATGGGTATGCTGAAGGCTTTTTTTTTGGTTACTGTATGTGTTATGTTTTTATAGTATCCTTCTTAAAATTATTATTTTGATTTTAATTTTTCCTTGCAGGAAATGTTTCTGCTTTTTATTTAGCCGTGGTCTGAGGAATCCTTGGAGGTCTCTGTGAATTGAAGCTCTTAAGCTGAAACTGGCTTCTATAAGTTTTTTCAGGCTTTCTAAATCTTAATCTAAGATAGTTGAGTAACACTGCATTCGTTCCTGCACCTTTAGCTGGTTGATGTAACTGGAACTAGAAGATAACTTGGGTCAAGATACAAGGTGGTATTCTAATAACTGTTTCATTTTCTGGCATGGAGTCCAGTGTTGCTTTGCATATGGCTGTCCTAGTGGAAACGGCTCAAGAGCAGGGTTGGGGCAGATTAAACAAACTTCTCAAGCACTCCTCAAGCTGTTTCATTTGTGGCAGAATTTATCAGCAGTCAGATCAGGGCTTGCTGCCTTCCTGAAGGTGCTGTGTGATGCGTATGGTGGTTGTACGTTCAGATTGATGCTGCTGGTAACTTGAGGAGTTTCTGATACCCCAAGAATTTACCTTCTTAGATTACAGCCAAATATCTTGCTGTTTATTAAAAAAAATAATCTTTTTTGGACTCTTCCCCCTTTAAAGAACAAACTTGCTTCCACTTGAAACTAAAAATCTATAAGCGAAATAATGTATGGTTGAGAAGCATTTTATTTTCTCAAAGTCAACTACAAAGACTTGAGTGCCCACTAAAAAGCATTTTGTTCTTTTGGCTTTAATATAAGGCCAATTCTTTAGAGAAGTCTCAGGAAAAGACTTGCTTCTTATAACTTGAAGGGTGGCTCTGTATGCCTCTGTAGGCCACAAAATGTTCAGTTTGGACAAGATCCGTTTGTGCTGGCTGGTGACATAGCTGTGGGGTGTATCACTAGTTACACAGAGTAATGTGTATCTCTTCTGTTCCTGAAAGAAAACTGTCTTTGTATTGATTGATGAGGGGAACAGCTGCTTTTTATTCAAAAGCATAGCTGTAATGTTTTACAGTGACCCATATTTTCACCCAAAATTCACAATTGAAATAAATAACCAAACAAAGATTTAATAAGTCATGCTAACTCATCAAAAGTTTATTTGCACTTCATTTATACTGGATATTGCTGCAAAATAAACTCCTAAGGAGACTTTCTAAATCATGAAGTTGGGCCGACAAAATAACACAATTGATTTATAAGCAAGGAACCCTTTGGAAGCTACTTGCCTACCATGTTTTGAAAACATAAGTTTTCCTAAGATTTGTTTGAATCATTTTATTGCCGTGTGTAGTGAGACTAGAATGTATCAGCTTGTATTCTAGGAGAACAGAGGTTGCTGAAAAGATGATGTTTTTAATAGCATTACTTATGTTACAAATCCATTAAGAAAACGGCATCGTTTCAGGATCTTGTGCGCACAGTGCAGCAAAGCTGATTGAGAGGTATCAGACTGGAGAGGGATCTCTGGTAATTGTGGCACTTTTTGCAGGGTGTGTTCTTAGGTACTCAATGTTAGCTAGGTGTATTAAAAGTTGATGTATAATAAACAACCTGGGATATGAGTGGGGACCATTAGTTAATAGTTTATATTTAAATGGGGAATTTTCTAGAATCAAAACATCTCTTGTACTTAAAGTAGCATAATCTTCACTGTCTCATGTACTTGAACTCTTCCCTAGTTCGCGTTTTATTGATCCCATCCCTTTTATCTACTGACCATTTTCTTATTTTCCAGCAATGTCTAGTGGCAAGGCTTCCCTTTTGGCAAAGTAATATGTAAATGTCACTATTTATTTTAAGTAATTGAAGTTAGACACAAAGTTTCTTTTACTGGATAGAATATGAAGTGCAAAGTAAGCAGTTAAAAATAAGAGTTGAATCAGTACAATATATTCAGAAATAGGTTGCCTACATATACATTCGCCAAACTTGCATTTTAAAATTGGAGACTTGTCAGTAAGTCATATTGATTTTGAGGTGTTTTCTTGAAAAGTTTTGCTGGCTAGGCATGTCGTTTAGGTTTGCTCACAGGTCTTTTCATGTGTTCCTTTTTGATAGCCGCACTTAGAGAATTTTCAGAGAAGCTGTGATAAACTGAAGCCAGCACCCTTTCATGCCTCTTGCTGGTGTTTAAATAATGGTGTAAAAGTTTCCTCACCTGAAAAGTTCTCTTCCCTTCCTCTGGGAAGCAAAACAACGTTGTGTTAGTAATCATCTATGGTTGTTTGATAGTCTGAAAATGCAAAGAATGAGTGTGTAGTGATGGAGGGAGCTACAAGGCCTCCAGGCTCTGGTTTCATGGACAGCTGCTATCAGATTGTTCCATTGTTCCTTGCTCTGTCCCCTTCTTAATAGGGCTTTGCTTGGAGTCCAGCAGATCTTCCAACTGTGATCACCTAGGCGACTGTCTTCTGTAACAGAAGTTAGTTGCTTCAATGGTTCTGAAGCTTTAGGGTCTTGAAGTAACTTAAACTGGCAGTTCTTGGCATCGCCTTAAGTTGTCTCAGGATTAAAAAACTTAAATACAAATGGTCAATCTCTTGCAGTATTTCTCTAGCTTTGCTTTGTTGACAGCTATAGCCAGAGCTGGGCCTCCATATGACAACAGTATCCTCGCTGGTTTGATAGATTTCAGATTTTGTAGTATTGCACGCTAGCCAGCTAGTAACACACATCTCAATTCAAAATTCAAAGAAGAATCTAATTCTGTAGATCTGTGCCCCAGCAGGAATATGATTGAAAAAAAAGGTACTTCTATATTGTTGTCTTGCTTTTGACACCAATGTCTGTTAAGTCTCAGCTTTTGATTTATGGCTCCGTATTGCTTGATTACTGAGCAGAATACTGCTTCAGTTGTAAATGTCACTGAGCAGCAGCTCGCACAGCAGGCTGCAGTAGGAGTAGCATAGTTGGAATGTGCTTTACTGGTTTTATTTGCTTGACAGAGGACATGATCTGCAGGCGCAGGTACTGTAGTAACAGTGTACTACAGATAAATATTTGTGAAACATGCAATATGTGGGTTGTATAGAATTTTTGTATTTTTGGTCTGATTTTCACCATAAGGGTATGAGGGAAGACATGTTCAGCCTTCTGTGATTTTTGCAAGGCACCTTGGACCTCGTGAGACATACATTGTGAATTGTTATGTCCCAAATGGTGGGAGGTGCTGAATCTTGGGGAAGTGGGATGAGAATCAGACTCCATTTTGAACGTATATTGACTACAGAGTAATCTGGGGGGAAGAAGGGGAAGTCTGCCCCGGATGGCCAATATATATTTTCCCTTTCAGCTGCTCAAGTGTATTACCTGGCCTTTTGTGCTCTCTGATAGTAATATTTCAAAAAGAAGACATGTGCATTTTACTGAGCTACTTAAGTGACTTCAACTCAGATGTATCCCAAAATAAACCTGACTTCTTTTACACAAAAGGACAAAACTATACATTTTCTTCTCTAGGTCACCTGAAAGCAAGGAGGATTTGGGGCTAGAATTCTCCAAGCCGGTACTTCCATGAGGCTTTGGATTCATCCATTTCTTATCATGACAGGCTTGGAAATTTAGTGTAGTCCTGATACAAGATGTGTTAATATTTAGCATCAGATAAGAGATGTGATGCTTGCAGCAACAAAGGGTTTTGTTATAAGACTTGAAGCAAAATCACTGGCACTATGTGTAGGAGCAGTGCAGCCAAAGGACAGTGGGACTAGCCGGCTTCTCGCAGCGTTGTAAATGTTCCTCTCAAAGCATGTTGTTCCCAGGAAAGGACAGGGAGATCTGTGGCAAATGGTCAGGAAGTCACTTCCATAAAGGTGGTCTGCAAATCAATTTGACGCCATTAGCTCAGTGTTTGTGCTGAATGCTCTCATTCTCCAGGCTAATCAGAGAACAGCATTCAGCACATAACCAAAACACTTACTATTTCTTTCTCTTAGGTTCTGGGAAGCCCAGCCCCACTAGGACCTCCGGCTCCCGCTCCAATGTAACACCCTCCCATGCACCATGCTGGTGATGTCACATCACCCAGGGATCCTGCTGGAGCTCGGAGCCGGCCTACAAGGGGTCAGGTAAGCACCACTCAAGAATGAACTCCACAGCAGACTTCAAGGGTATCACTCCCTGTATTTCTTCTTAGTTCTGAAGGCCTTAGAAGAAAAATGTTTGGATAAACTAGATACCCCTGTTCTCTTAGCCTGGCTAATGGGGCATATAATATGTATTGTTTGCGTTGATAAAAGTTTCACAAATTGATTTGCAGGTCACCTTTAACCTATAAAAGTGTGCATAGTTGAACAAGACATATTTAGTTTGCCATATATACTATGTTTTCTGCCTTCTCTTGCACGTGCTGTACATTCTTTAGATGAGTTCGTGGTCTTGAGAAACTGTGACTGGCTGCAGAAATGTCAGATTGGTTAACGTGACTGAGGCTACAACAATTACTGAACTTAATCAAGTCAGCAAACCAGCTAGTCCAGTAGTTTTGTGTGGAATGTTTTAGATGGGTGAGACCTTGTTGCAGACTGATATAGGAAGTTTGTTCTTGCTTGCTGGAATTGGTGTTTCCTTGTTTGAAATAAGGGGTTTGTGTCCTTTCCATAATGAGCTTGTATTTTATAAGCTTTTTAAAAATCTTATTGGTTGAATTCTGTCAGCCTTTTTTACCTTGCTTCTGTGTAAGACTGGCAAAATCCTATGACTGAATTCTATGGGGCAAACAACCTGTCTGAGGAAGTCACATTTGCAGTTTCTTGCCTCCTAGTTTACTTGTATGTGTTCTAGTATTGTAAAAGAAAGGAAAGAGATTAAGAATATTTCCATTGCCTAGAAGAGATCAGAAATACGTGCAGCATTTTCACCCATTTTTTTTTCCAGTCCTCTGTTTGTGCTTGTTGTCAGCTTCTGAACCTATTGTAACTTTACAGTAGCATTTCTGGGTTGGTGTGCAGTGGTAATCCTGTTCAGATGGATCTGTGTGTCAGCTTCTGCAGTGGCATTTTCTGCACTTCTGTGTTCTCTTACAAAACAGAACTACTTTTTTTAGTCATTGCTACAGACTGACTTGTCCATGTAGTGTTTTCCAAATGGAGAAATCTGTCATAGATAGCAGCACTTGAGGGGGTATGTTCCAGTAGCATGCAACATACATAATAACCTGGTGTTCAGCTCAGAGCATTTTTTGCTTTCAGTGCCTGTAGTTTTCATGTAGCTCTGCCTTGACTTTCTGTAGCTTTTCGTGCTCCTTTGCACTTGCTTAACTTTAGCTTGTGAGGGAATGGAAGTTACGTACTTCATTGCTCGCTGCCTCCTTTCTAGATTATAACCATAGACCTGAAGCTTTCATAATCCTGAACAAGACTGGTCAAGTCTTACCCTATTTTCAGTCTTACCCAAGTCTTACCCAGTTTTCAGTCTTTTCAGAGTTGTCATGAATGATAAAGGCAATGAGTCAGTATCCAGCAGTGTGGTGGCAGCTGAGCCAATTGACTGACGTCAAAAACCATGTTGTATAGTCTGATGTAGCATCATCTTTATGTTCTGTTACTTCCATTAAGTTGTAAGATACAGAATTTCAGTGCATTATCCATTTTTTAATCCATTTTCTATTAATTCCCATTATTAGATCTATATCCCTTCTTAAACTATGGATAAAGTATCTTAGGTTTATTTTTTTTCTTAGAGATGACTGTTGCTTAAGAGATTCAGAAAATGTCAGATCCTGATTCTGATATGTCTGCCTCTTAATACTAGTATGTAAAAGCTGTTCTGAGGTGGAGTGAGTAGAAGGGCACTTGAGTAACCAAATTTGTTACATTTCAGTGAGAAGTGTGAGATGCTCTTTTGCAGAGTGTACAGTATGCTGGCTGCTTGTGAGGGGTGACACCTGCTTATGGGTAATACTCAGCTTTTTCTTTCTGTCCCATCTGTTCCATCACATGGACAGGGCTTCATCCGAGTGCATGAGGGTGGAGTATAGATGAGGGCTGTGTTAATTACTGCTTGTGGAGCGCAGTGTAGGTGGTGTGAGAGGCAGTCACAAGAATGTCAAGGAACATGTGCTTGTTGTGGACTGATCTGTTTTCTATCAGTCTCGTTAGGACCTGAGTTTCATTGTAGGTGATATTCTGGGACCAAGTATGGTCGTTTGTAGTTTAAATAGTGCTAAGTAAAATAATTCATGTCTTTATGGCGCTGTTTCTCAGGAAAATATGAAGTGTGAACTGTATCCGTTGCTAGTGTCCAGAAACAACATTAAACAGCCTAGAAAAACATCAACAGCCATTTGTGATGGACAGTCTTATGCTGAGTGATCTCTGATACTCTTTGTGGGTTGGGACTCTCTGGAAGGTTATTTTTCTTCATGTACTCTACTGACTCAGTACAAGCCCCAGGCTGGGCTCCCTTTGTGTTTAAGTAGGGTGGAGTGGAACTACAACTATGAAATTTGTTCTTCTCCCTGCTTTACAAGGGGATTTTGAACATGGGAATTAAAATGTTTCTTGGCTCTTGAGAGAAGGGAAATGGCTTGTTTAATGTAAGAGAGCTGTTATGAGTTGATACCGTCAGATATGTGATTGTGGTCTTGATCACTGTGCATAGTGACATCTTTCATGAAATCTTCCTTTTTCTTTCAGTTTTTAAGATAAGTCTGAAACAGGTGACTCTCCAAATTAAAGAACAGTGTGATTTGGCATTCCTGACAATGAATCTTTTGTAATGTGTAGCCCTGAAGCGAACACTGTGATAGTATTGGACCACATGGTTTCTTTTGACCTTGACATCTTCAGATACCTCATTTGCCGTTTTGCCCTGTAGCACAGACTGTCTCAGTCTCCTCACTGTTCTCTGAGCTGTTTGTTTTCTTCCAGAATGTTGGTTTGTTTTATGTGCGTGTTTACTGTCCTTGCATTTTTCTGTAAAACAGAAGTTTTTAAACTTAGTTTTCTGAAGCATTGGTTGCTCAGTGATACGAGCTTAGGCCGTTAACTGTACAAGAGGCTGGGAGAATGCAAGACCCAGGGTGTCAAGAGGGTTTCTTTTTCCAGAGGGAACAAACATTATCTGAGGGATTTCAAAGTGCATTTAGTATTCTTCACTCATGCTGGGATCTGGTTGAAGCAACATATGGTTGTCAGGGTAATGTCTTGAGAGATGAGTGGGAACAGAGGTGTGAATTAGGGATAAAGACAGGGAAGGTGGCAGTTGAGTTGGTAGGAGGTTTGTATCCTGTGGCATTCTGAGCTGTGGATAATGTTCAGGAAACTTCTCTGTGGCATGAAGACAAGAGTACAGCCCTTTTTGTCCTTCTCGGGAGGACCTAGTGAAGAGACTTGTTAGACTGAGTTCATATTGGTTCTACCTGCTGTGCTTCTTGGCAGTGGAAATAACCTGAGGAAACACCTCTCTTTCAAACAGGTATGAAGTTTGCAAGCCAAGTGAGGACAGCTCAGAGTATATTACTCTCTCTGTTTACTTTCGGGAGAAGACAATGAGGCAATCCAGTAATACTTCAGGGACTGTGCTATTTGGTCAGCCACTGTTAATATCTGTGCCGAAACATAAACTCACTGTGGATTACCTGTACGATGTGGTTTTAGAGCAGATCAGGTAAGTCATGTCTCTACTTTTAAATCCTGTTCAAAGTTCTAGTGGTCACTTATTCAACTACACTGTAACAGGATTACTGCATCCTTGGTAATGGGAAGAATTTTCTTTGATTTATGTTGCATGTAAACCAGGATTTGCATGGCATTAGTATCTGGAGGCCCCAGGGACATTTCAGCGTCCTGTTTCTGGGGCTCTGTAAAAGCAGCCTGGAAGATAATGCTGGTGGCAGTCGCAGTCACAAGGGAAGCTGTCTGCTTAGTGTTGCAAGAGCAGAGCTCGAACCATGTTTTCAGGGCTCTCAGATGGGGCCACCGTAACTTATTTTTGCCTTTTCCATCTACTGCCAGTAAAATTTGGAACAAGCAGCTGAGAACAATGACTTACTGAATTGGTCTTGTTGGACTCATTCCGAGAGCTCTTGATCTGTAAATGATGCTGTATGGGCTGGGTTCTGATTTGCTGAGGGGGATTGGGCAGCATAGACTGAGAAGGGTGCTGTTGTTCTGATGAACAGCTTTGGTATGATTGTGTGATAAACGTATTCCCTCTTTGTTTAGCCGCTATGTGAAACTCCCTTTGGCGGAAGAATACTCTGCCCCCTGCACAGACAGAGGAACCTGCAATGGCTCAAATGGTGTGGTTGAAGGTAAAGTCCTTTCAACATTGTCTGGAAGCTTTTCAGCACTTGCAGCTTTTTATGAGCATTTGGGTTGTACTGTGTGTATTTGACTTAAGCTCTATCAGATTCTTTCACAATGATTAAACCACACTATTGCATAAGGTGACTGCATGATATAATGAGAATTCTTGTAGACCATTTTCCTTCCAAGTGAGATCAGATGTGTGTAAGCAGCAGCAAGAGAGCAAGGTGTGATGTGCATTCATCTTGACCAATGCAAAGGAAGTCCTTGCTTTCCTATTAGGTGTTCAGGCGCCTCTCTCCAGAGGCAAATCCTTTCCTAATAATGCCTTTTGGCTTGATGAAAACTGGCCTGTTAAGTCACTAAGACAAATTCTGGAGAAATAAAGTGGAAATAGTGTTTCTGTTCATGACCCGAGAAACGCAAGGTCTCGTTCCTAGGTTAGATGCTTAAAAGGAGGCTTTTAATGCTGATTGCAAATGCATGTTTCATTTTCCTTTTTGAAATGACTCACTTGTGCTACTGTGAGTAACAACTGGAACAAGTTAAATGGAAATTTTAAATGGGGAAAAAGAATCTGCCCATTTTTCCCCAAAAATGGAAATAACTTTCCTGGAGACTTACACATTCCCTTCTGTAAAGACACCCAACTGCAACCTTGCTGATTCTCTCTTGGGATGTTTTATTAGGGTGTGCTCTCAGAAGGTGTGATTGTTAACCTAGTGTGAACTGAGCGCTGTCCATTGCATCTGATACTAGGATGTAAAATCCAGCACATTACCTGGCATCTGCTAAAGGAAAAAATCAACTTCAGGTGTGGTTGGCAAGCACCGATTTCTTTTTGTGTGTGCCTTTTCATTTCTTTCTGAATAATCAGCCTGTGTTGTAACAGGCTTATGTGAAAAGCTGTTCATGTGCGGTGTCAGTCTAAGCTTTCACTGAAGCTCTTGAACACTGTGCTTGTTTTAAATTTTGCCAGGTGACATTGAAGAGATGGAGCATCAGGATGGTGGAGAGGAAGGCAAGGACAAGCTGGCAGAAGCTGATGCCTGCCACTCTGAGGGTTGTATGCGGGTCGAGTCAGCACTGCAGCCTTGCAAGAAGCAGCATTTCACTTTTAGCCTTGTGAATTCCTCTGGGACCTCTGAGATAAACTCCATTGTAGAAGGAAAAATCTTAAAACTGAATGGTAATTATTGTCTTGCTTTTTTTTTTTAGATTTTGTTTTTTTGTGTTGTGGTTTTTTTTTTTTCCGTTCCTTCTCTTTGTTCCTTTGCAATAAATGCTTTGGTGGGTTTTTTTTGTGTTTCTTGTAGCTTTTTCTGCACTTGCTATTGACTGGGATTCTGATACACGGAGGCTACTTTTTGATGAACAGGAGGCACAGGTTGTAGTATGCTCTATTTGTAAACAATCTGTATATGAATATGCATTGTACTTAAAAGATGACAATAAATGATGACATGTAGGTGTAGCTCCCTTAATCAAAATTGGAGTCACCAGCATGAGAGGTGTTTGCTTAAAGTCTTTCAGTGACGAGATATGTAGTTCTGTAACTGCTGATCTGTTTCCAGTGTGTTCTGAAAAGTAGATGTTTTAATTTCAAAGCTAAGTAGTCTAGTTCATAGTGCACTCAACAAACCAAACCAACCAAACCCCCAAAACTGGAAAGAAACCTGAAGCCAAATTCATAAAGCCTAATAGAAAGCTCAGTGTGCTGTCTGAGAGAATTCTGTTGATGATGTTTTGTAACAATAATTTGTTGCTACTCTTTGGCCAAAAAAGAAATAAACCCCTGAACCAAACCCCAAATCCACCGACTTTGAAGTAAGGACACACTGTATTACTCTTACGGACTGTTTGTACCACAAGAATGAGTGTTTGGCAGCTCAGGATGATTGGGAGGAGAAAGGTGGGGGTCAGACAGAAATTAGGCAGCAGGGTGAAGTATGTTCCTTTCCATGATGTCAAGGATTAAAGACTACATGGAACTGAGTAAAGTATTCATCTCTTTCACTAGGCATTTGAAAAACATGGAAGTATGTTACAGCCACAGAAGAAGAAAGCTGTGGTAGCCCTCAGAGACTGCATAGAGCTCTTCACTACTATGGAAACACTTGGTGAACATGACCCATGGTAAGAGCTTCTGTCTGCCTGCCAGGCTTATTGTAAAATGCCACACTATTTGCCATGGAAATCCGATAATTTCCCAGGTTTGTCCTTTCGTATTCACCTGTGAGAAGTCTGCCAGTTCTGTTAAGTCACTAACTCGATAGACTGCAAATGTGGATTAGTAAAAAGCATTTGTTTCCTGCCTTTACCGAAAAAGCCCAAAAAACCAAAAAAAACAAGTCTGGCAGTGGGCAGGTAGCTTCCAAAGATCAAGCAGTTTTTAATCTCCCAGCATATATGTGTCTTCCGGACTGTGTTAGAGGAAGCAGTTGAGGTAATAAAGGGTCAAACCATGTGGCTACCTTAAGGTTTAATCCCCCATTATTTATTTCTAGCTTGAGCCAGTCCTGACCCGCAGATCCTAAGTGACCAAAGTGTGATTACTGTGTGTGCAGGAGATCTTTGGATGTTGCTTGCTAGCTGTGTAAGAAAATAACTTGTAGTAGGTGATAATTTATTATTAATTTCCAATTGCATGCTATTTGCAACTGTTACCTGTTCAAGCTGGGTCAGGAGATAATAGTTAGCAGTGGGACCTTTAAGCCATACTTTTATTTGCTAATGACTACTGTACTGTTGAGGTGTTTCTTAATGAGAGGCTAGAAGCTTTTCATTTAACGTGGTCTTCCATTTCCTTGTTTGTTACTCTTTCCACAGGTACTGCCCTAACTGTAAGAAACATCAACAGGCCACAAAGAAGTTTGATTTGTGGTCTTTGCCCAGGATTTTGGTAGTGCATTTAAAACGTTTCTCATACAGCAGATATTGGAGGGATAAACTTGACACTGTTGTGGAATTCCCTATCAGGTAGGATTCTTCCCTCAAGCTTGGAAGAGCCTGGTTGAGAGAAATCTCCCGATGTTACTGGTGGGCAGGCTTGTTATTAAAACTGTAACTGGAACAGCTCTGTGTTCTGGGTTTCAACGGCAGTACAGTAGGCATGAGTCGATTTAGTTGTTCTTTTGCTTTTTGTTAACCTTAATCAGTTATACACATCTCAAAGGACACTTACTTGGCTGCAGATGCTGTTTCTTCTGAAACTGGGTTAAAACCGTGTGATTCTGCTGAACCAAAAGAACTTTTAGAGAGCAAATTTGTTGGGCAGAGCTGCACTTATACTGAGGATTGCACAAATACAAGATGAAAGCCTTCCTCATTCCTCTGCTGCTGCTTGACAGCGTCCTGCTGCAGGATGAAGTGTATTCCTTACTACTCGTGTCTCACTTTTCGTGTCTACGCAGGGACACTCTGAACGGTATTTTATTCAGCACCTCCCTCTGAATCTTTTAGCGGCACTTAATGTGTTTATCAGGACCTGCCCTTTGTGGGATGGCTAACACATTTTGTCTTTACACTAATAATATCTGGCTGTACACCAGCAGAGTGCAGCCCTTCTCTACCCATGTGGCTTGGCATATAGAGTTTCACTGGTGTCATGCATCACTTTTTAGAGAGCACTGGTTACTGGTGTACTGATACTTTCGGTTTTTGTTGCAGGGGTTTAAACATGTCTGAGTTTGTCTGTGACCCAAGAGCAGGCTCATATGTCTACGACCTCATTGCAGTTTCCAATCACTATGGAGCCATGGGAGTGGGCCACTGTGAGTAACTGCTTCTGTGTTCTTTGCACACAGGAAATGCAGGCAAGAGGGGTCATGGAAGAGCTCTGTGTATTGGAGACCTGCAGGAGCCCTCGCCAAGGGTGTCTAGACAAAACTTATCTGTGTTTTATATTTGAAGGTTGTGTCCTTCCCCTTAGGATTTGCAAAGCAGCTAGCCAGTTTGTGCAGTCTGCAGCTGTCCAAGATCTGACTCGGATGCCTGTTGGACCTTTGTTACAGTAATCATTAGAGTGTGTGATGGTGTTCCCCAGTATATGAGTGGAGTCAAGATTTTTTCAATGCCAAATGTGAAATTGTGGAAAGGAGCTTGATTGGAGAGTGCTGGGGAGAGTCTTCAGTGTAAGCTGTCAGCTCAGCTCCAAAACTCAGCTGCCTACTCTTAAGCATGCTAGAGGGTGGCTGCTTGTCCAATGTAGGTGCAGTGTCACAGAGCAGAGATTGCCTGCCACCAAGCAGGAGCTTGCCAGGTTCCTCAGTGGTGGAGAGGCAAGGTCTGGTGAGCAGGAATTGTGTATAGGCCAGGAAGACAGAGCAGAGGGTATGCTTGTCGTGAAGTGGTTTACTATGAGAGGATGATGAGCCCCATTCATTTGGCAGTTTATGTGCTCAACTTAAGGGTATGCCACTGTAGAGGATAGCATTAGCTGAAGGAGGATGTGGTTTGAGATTGGATGGAAGAGACTTTATAGGACTTTAATCCAGCTTCCGTCTTGAGGCAGGAATCTTGCAAGCACTCGATCAGACCCATCATCAATGGAAAACTTTTTTTTCATGTGAAAATGCAGTCTTAAACTGCTTGGGAAAGCTCTGGCTCAAAGGGGATGAACAAAACACTGTAGTTTCTTTCCTCAGTTTTTTTGCCCTGTATCTCCGCTATCAGGGATCAGTCTGGCATATGGAACATGGTTCTAGATTTGATGGACCGGCTAACATTTTCTAGAAGATGTGTATGTCGATGAGCTAGGTTTGGGGTGGTTAATGTCAAAGCTGGCTCCTGACCTCCCATGCACAGTCAGTTTGAGTCTTGAGCAGTGCAGCTGGTGCGGCATTACCTGCCAGTCCTCACCAGAGCACTGAGGTGCAGTTTCTTCTCCTGACAGACACTGCCTACGCAAAGAACAAAGTGAATGACAAGTGGTACTATTTTGATGACAGCAGTGTGTCGATGGCTTCAGAAGACCAAATAGTGGTGAGTATTTGGCATGAGGCCAGTCCTGGTTTGTGCTCAAAGTGTGGTTTCCTGCTTTGGGCATTATGTTTCCAGCCTGTGTGGATTGTTTTCAGGTGGTTTTCTTCTTTGTTTGGTAGACAAAAGCTGCGTATGTGCTGTTTTATCAGCGCCGAAGCAGTGAGGAACATACTGTCCCATCTTCTCCCCAAGAAGAGTATGACGGCATGGATACCAACTAAGCATCACTTTCAGCACTCAGCCACCATATTAGCGGTTGCTCTTCTAAAGCCATGCCTGAGGCACCTGAAATTTTTTTCTTCCTTCTTGTAGGAGTCAAGCAGAAAATCTAGCACTGAAAGATTGTGTGCTGGGGGTTGCAGAGTAGCACTGGAGAGCCAGGAATAGGTGCTGACACTTGGGTATTTAGAGGCCAAAAATAATATATATTGGAGCTTCAATAAAGTTATTTTTAAAATCTGGCTGAGCTGTGTGGCTAGAGGCAGGGGTCAGGGCTGAGCTGGGGCTGTGGCTGAGGATTGCAGCTGAGGTTGGGAGCACAGCCTGAGCTGGAGGCCAGCTCACAGCTGAGCCTCGTGGGGGCTTGGGGAGCAGTACAGGGGATATGATTCTGTGAATTGGTGTAGGGGTTTCCTTTTGGCTCTGGTGTTGGTGCTGGGCCCTGCTGGTGTCAGGGGGGGTTTGCTGCGCCCTGCCTGGAAGCTCAATTCAAATCTCTGTACATCTGGCCTGTCTGTTGCGGTCTCTGCCATTGTACCTTCGTCACCCTGCAAAGCAGCAAATTTTTAGCTTTCTTGTGACCCTTCACTGATACATCTAAGGCTTTTCTGGGCAGTTTTGACTGCCTCTTTCTTGTGAATGCTGAATCCTGTAATGTAGCAAACTTTGGAAGCAGATCATACCTGCCCGTAGTATGGTGTGTGTGCGGGCTGATCTGCACAGTGACACAGGACACAGCTGCTCTGCCTCCCATTCTTCTACAGAGAAAATGTTATCTTTTTGCAGTTTGGCAGCTTCTCCATCCATCTCCTACACCCCTTTCTTCCAGGCTGCTCTGTAAGCACTTTCTGCCCCTACCACTTCTGCTATGATTTGTGCAGTGGCAGTGTTCTTATCCTCCTTTGCTCATTTGTGTGATTCCTTGGAGCTTTTTCTCCAGCAAAGCTCAGCACTGTGTCCCCAGAGCCTTCACCTGTGAGGGTGACAGCCCAGCACAATGAATTATATGAGTTTTCAGCCTTTTCTCTTGTGACTTTTGGATCTTTTTTGACTGTTTCTTCAGCCTTTCTTCTCCTCACTTGAACATTGCCCTTTAGATCCTGCACCCCATCTTCTTCTGTGAGGCTGCAGCTGTGATGGTTCTGTCTGAGGTCTCCCTTTGCCTCAGCTGTTCAGTAGTTCCACTCCATCCTTTTGGTGCAACTGACAAATGCTTTTCCCTCTGTCTTCGTTTACTGTCTATGTTACTTGTGGGACACAAGTCCAGCGTTCTTCTTGAATGAGGATCTCTGGTGAGCCCTAGATCAGGTCAGTCCTCAGTGGAGAACTGGTCTTCAGTGTGAGAAATCTGAAGAATTTAGAGCTTTAGTCTGTGTTTTTCAGGGAAAGATCTTGCTCAAGGTGGTGAACCAAACAGGAGGGTTTTTCCTTCTTGGAGCCAAGTGTGTTGACAGAATAAAAGGCTAAGACAGGCTACTGCCCTGCTTTTTCCCCAAAACTGCGTGCTTAGTGCACACACCCTGTGGCTCCTTTGCTAACAGTGATCTTCTCTTCTGATGGTCAGTGGAGCAGCAGTCATCCATTTAACTCCCAGTATTTCAGCTCAGCTCCTTTTTCTGCAGCTCTTGGTGACAAGCCCCATAGGAAGTTGTGGTGTGCTTGTGCCTGCACCTCTGCTGTGCTGCAGCTGAGCAGAGCCTGGTCAGCTACTGCCGTGTTCTGCTCTAAGTGATGGGAAGGGAGGGGGGCACTGAGCAGCCCCTGGCTGGGGCACTGAAAGGTGAGAGGAAGGCTGTCTTTAGCTGGCAGACTAGTGTTGTGATCCTCTTCTGTGGAATTTTGCTTTTAAAGCATTGGAATTTAAATTTTGAGGTCCTAATTGCTTCATTGCTTCTGCTGTTCAGGTTTGGGGGTGGTTTGGGATTTTTATAAGTCTTCATATTGTATTTCTGTGTTTGGTTTTGTTTTTTAACATGTTACTGAGGGGAGCATCTGGAAAGCAATTCTTAAGCTGTAGCGCTGCACTGAATTATTCTGATCAGAATGTTTTTGTTCATTTTAACCCTGAAAGCAAATTACATGGGCATTCCAAAATGGGGAGAGGAGGAAAGAAAGGGGAGTAAAAGACCTTTTTAAAAGAAAACCTAATCTGAAATAGGCTTTGGTTTTATCCTCATCTCCCCACCTGTGCTGACACCAACAAACACATCAGTGGGGATAAATCCTTGATGCCCAGATGCTGAACAGACTGTTGTACTGCAGAAAAAGTGGCCTAGCTCTTACTTTGTCTGCCCCTGAGCTGGTGAGCTTTGGCTGGTGTGTGTGTGCTGTAATACCAGACCTGTTTTTTAGACTAGCACTTTGTAAGTGGCTGGCTCTGTTGTACAAAGAGGAAAATTAAAGAGTGGTTTGCACTGAAACTGGGTTGCGTTGTATTTTCAGCTTCCGTTGTGTGACCTGAGACTGTTGGTTGGAAGGTGCCTGGTGCTGCAGGAGCTTTTCTGGCTGGGGGAGGGCAAGTCCTGTGAAACCAACCCCTCCTGCTCTGCCAGGGGGGATTTGAGAGAAAGGCAGCTGTTCCCTGCACTACTCTGTACACCTTAAAGTTCATGCTCACTTCAGGACTGGCTTTCTTCACCTGTGGTCTTGTGTTGCTGACAACTGGTGCTGTAGCAAAGCCTCCCCTTGCCTTTTTCTGGCACTGTGCAGCCTTCGCTGCAGCTTCCATGTTATTCCTCTTCCTCTGCAGATCTTGGGGGAAGCCATGCCTTCCTTCTGTCCCTTTTCTCCAGGGGTATCAGGAGATACTGTCGTGGAACCAATAAATTGAGGCTAAATGCAATTCAATTGTTCAAGCTCAATTAAAGCTCCATCAACATAGGAGAGTAATAATAGTTGAAGCCTCAGATGGAGTTGGAAGAGCTGTAATGTAGAACAGCAGGTGGTAAGCATTGCTATGGAATGCTGACCTCCCCAGAGTGGCATGAAACCCATTATGGGACAAAGGGGAAGCAAAGTGGCATCTCTCGGACTGAAGGTGTTGGAGTGTTGTGTGTCAGTGGAGAACAGCTTATGCAAGAATGCTGAGGGCATGAAGTGAAATGAAATTCCCTTTGCAAAGGGGAGGGAGAAGTAACCTGAAACACAAGTTGTATTGTCAGAGAAGCAATTATGAACATTCAGAAAAGAGGTCTTTGAGGCAAAAAAGAACATCTTTGAGCAAAGGCTCCTGTTCAGAGGGGAGGTGAATTTGGAAAGAACAGAAAACAGACTGTGTCTCAGTCCTGGCTCAGCTCCTGCTTTGAAGAGGGTGTGCAATTTTACCCCCCCAAAAAAGGGCTCAGAATGTAGAGGTTGGGGAAAAATAACAGCCAAAGAGTATGAGCGAACTTCTGTTTAAGCATTTCCCCAGGTTAGGACTTCTCCCTGGGGCAGAGAGATCTGAAGAGCTCCTGCAGAAGGACAAGCCAGAAGTTGCTTTCTGTTCTCTGCAGTCCCAAGAAGTTGCAGGAGGCTTAAACTGAGGTATTTATTTTCCCCACCTGACACAGTAAATAACTGAACAGGGACCACAGGGAACAGCCAGGCACCCTTGCTGGGTGTATATCCTGGCAGCAGGAGGGCTCTATAGAAGGTGCCTGTAAATGGATTTGGGAGGGATTAAATTAATGGGGAAATATTCTGTGTATTTGCTGCCTCTGCACAGAAATGCCATCTTTGGCTCTCTGCTGCCCAGAGACCTCTTAGGAGCTGCTCTGCTCAGGACTGAAAGCAGTAAAGAGGGGGCCAGAAGTTGCCTCTGTGACCACCAGTGTGTTCGCCAGCAGATTGAGCAGGGCAGGTGAAAGCAGCTGGGATTTTGCATCACTGGGTGCAGGCTTGGATATGAGAGGAAGGTGAGCTGTCCTGTGCTTTGCCGTGAGCAAGGGGTGAATATCTCCTCTTGCTTTTGTTTTCTTCTGAGAAAGCTTCATATCCCAATTACTATTGCAACAGGAGAGTACAGAGAGTACAACCACTGTTTTCAGAAACTGAAATCCTTGTGCTGCTGTTGAAATGTGTGCTTTGTTGCCAGGTCAGTTTTGAAGTGCTAACACCATGATGTTCAAAAGCAAATGATACTTAGCTATGCTTTTGTTTAAACAGTTAAAACCAGAAACACGGGCACTGCTTGTACTTTTTCAGTCTCATGAAGTTTTAAGTTCTTTAAGCAAGCTTTTCTTTGTCTGTCAGAAACATTAGATGTTTTCTCCAGCATACATTTCCCAGCAAGAGAAAGAGAATCTCAGCTAGAACCCACACAAAGAGCCTTTGGCTTAAATACAACATCCTTAGTCCTGGGACTCAAATCAAAGTGAGGTAACTGCAGTTCTGAACATGTTTTCTTTTATTCCCAGCCTTTCTAAAATACATTACGTAGTTTTAAGTAACAGATTTCTTTTCAAATTACAAGAGACAAAAGCATATTCTCAAATTCAGAAGATGGAGGTCTGAAGTTCTTCCTTAAACATGCCTTCAAAATGGAGGTCTTTTGCCATGAGCTCCTCTTCTACATCTTCTAAAGCCCACTGATGATCAGTCAATTCTAAAGCTTCCCATTCCGTCTGCATTGACAATAAACGGGCAGAGAAAGAAGAGCAACACGCTGTTACAGTAGTTACACAAGAACTACACAAAGCAGTGCTTACCCTAAAAACTACAACAAAACCCAAGTTCTATTAAAAACCTGGCAATCCTGTCAGCTCCCGGAAATCAGTGTTTATGCTTAACTGGGTATTGGATAGTTGGTCAATACATCATAGTAATTAGAAAAACTACATTATCTGCTTTTTGAAAACCCTCTAACTGGAATTGTCCATTTCTTCTAAACAGCTGTCTCTAGGAACAGCTAATTCTGTTCTGGAGACTCAAGTGCTTTACAGTTAATTATTTAGTTCAGAGACATTTGATAAAAACAGTTACAGGTCAAAAATTTTGCAACTGATCACAGACTTGATGTGCTTTGTGAGACTTCTCCAACCAGCAATCTCCCTGGAGCTGCACAGCTTCATTCATTACACTAGGTTTTCACAGTAGCCCAAGACCAGAATTTCATCATAAATATGGGAATGATGTCCCCTGCTACTCATTTTCCAAACAACTTTTTGGGAGTCAGCTTCTGCTTTGGAGCTAGATCTCAAGAGAAATGAAAATACCTTCCTCTGCAAAAACAGATAGTGGCACATGAATTCAGCTTTTGCATCAGGAATGATCAGGTTTACTTCAGGGTATTGGGGCTCTGCCAGACCCAAGGCAAGCTCTAATTTTAGGAACAGCAATCCAAATCAATTCCCTTACTTGACACAGGAAGAGGCCAAGTTACATACAGCCTACCAATCTGCAACTTCACAGCAACTAGGAATGCAGGTGGGAATACAGTACCTTAAATGCTTTGTTAGTATCTGCTGGCATGGCCATTGCTGCCCCTGTCATTTGTTCTTGCATCACCCTGGACTGATCTGCAGCTGCAAAAAAGAAATGGGAGGCTGATTTTTGTGTCATTTAAACAGCAGGCTGGTTTTTAACTATAGGAAGTTGCAGAAACACAGAATAAAATACCAATGTGCCAGAAGGAGTTCTCACAAGACATCTTGTTCCCACCCCCTACATCTCAGCTAAATTAACCTTAAATATGCAGGCAAACTGAGGAAAACATGGTCTTCCACATTCCAAATACCTCCAGAAGCAGTATCTGTCCTGCCCTATATCTAGCATTAAAAAAACTTTGTTTTTCCTTAAAACTGATACTTGCTAAGACTAAAAGCAAGCCTGAGAGCAAAATTTCTGCACACGGATTTGATGTAAAGGAAAACATGGGTCAATTGTCATGGAAGTTCATGAGCAGTTTGCCAGCAGCTGGTACAGAAGATGTGGATACTTGCTACAGGTGGTGTCAAACCGGGCCATAACCTGAGAGTAACCTCACAGATGGGCAAGAGGCTTTCAAGAGCTTTTTGGCTGGAAATTCAAAAATGGTTCCCCAGCCTCCCTCAGGAGTTGTCCCATGGAAGGAGAAGCAGCTCTTTTCAGGAAATTATGGTGTCTTACCATTATCTTGGCCCAGGATGAGAGTATAAATGCTTCTGAGTCCAAACACATTCAAGAAGTACCATGAAGCAGAGCTCACCCTGATAAATCAGAACAAGCGTGGTTGATTTCAGCTCAAAGCTGGCTTGTGACCTCATTCCAGAAGCATGCACAGACCATTCAAGGGTTATTAACACATTCAAAATTTTCCAAGCGATGGTTTGACCTTGCTTGCTGAGGACATGGCTTACCAGGACGCATCTAAAGTGAGGAGCTCAATTCCCTGCTGCAACATCGGCTTAAAACGCAGTGTCAGAGGAAATGGGACTTTTGCTGCAGGATGAAAAGAGCCCAGTTTCACAAAGTGATGCTACAAAATGGCAAAGCAAGTAGATAGTGCTTTTATTAAATCTAGTATTTGTATGCAGTGCATTCAGACTACATCAGGTTAACAGGTACTTTTGAAAAAACTCTAGTTCTGTCTTTATTTCAGTATGAAAAGACTTTTTGAAACTGAATCCTATGATCAAACCCTCACAGGCACTGTTTCAGGGGAATGTCTTTTGTTAAGGAAAAAGTTACCACATAAACAGTAGGAAAAAAACCCCCAGAACTGTCCACTTAAGCAAGTATTTTTCATGTGTATGCTCTGCATTACACAGTAACCAACTCCCTGGACAGGCTGAGAGGAAATTCTACTGTATCAAGTTGAAGTTTAAGCAGTTTTAGTACATTTAAGTACTGGATTTGTGACTACACTTGTTCCCGAATACATGAGCTGCTTTCTTGTGACCGTGGCCAGTACTCTGAAAACTCTTCCCTCCTTTGCTACAGGGCAGGAGAATCAGTGCAGCTCACAGAGTGAATAGTGGCAGTGCCACAGGCCACATTCACACTGCTTCCAGTCGACTGCTTTCAGATGAACAAATCTTTGATACAGCCCAGACCCTCGAGGTCATCATCAGAAACACACCAGACACGTTATTCCAGACACTTACTTGTGACAAATCCTGAAAATGTCATGTTGATCCAACCACCAATGAGGATCATAGGCAGAACATTGGTTACATTCCCTTTCATCATATCTGTCAGCATGGTTGGATCTGCAATCACAGATTCAACGTGTAGTAGCAGTATATCACAATAAAGGGAAACAAGACATTACTTCACCAAGATCAACTATTTTAATTAAGAAACTGCATGAGAGGTAACAGTCCTGTCCCACCATCTATTCCAGATCTGTGGTGGCTGCTGCTTTTAAAAAGGTGGTGTGTTTCCTGCCATGTCTGAGCCCAGCTGCTGTGTCTGTGTTTGACCCCATCCCTTGCTCCAGATCGCTGAACTTGCTTGACCCCTCTGTAAGCAGATCTAGCTAAAAAAGGGACAACTAACTATCTAGCCAATATGCTGCTGAGGTCTTTCACCACATTAATAAGTCACATCAGTTTAGAGAAGGTCCTGCTGGTGCAAAAAGCTGACATAAGGATATGAACAGGAGCAGGACTTCCCATTTCTGACAACACTGAGGTACTTGTGTTCTCATGAAATGCTGCAGGTAGCTGAAGGCTGAAGTTAAGCAAAATGAAGTGACATGTTGCTACCAAAGAGAGGGATCTCGCTCCCTCCTCCTCCCCAAAACTTAGTGGCACAGTCCCACCCTCTCCCTCACATCCTCTGAGCTCTTTGCAAAGTTGATTCACCTTTCTGCCTTGATGGAAAGGTAAGAATTTTTCTGCCTGGCAGTACTGATGGTACCTTAACGTACCTGTCATTGGTGAAGGAGGCACTACCTTTCTTTTCGTTTTCTTAAAAAATCCATCCTCTGGGTTATTAAAAAAATATTTCCGGGTCAGGAAGGACTGAAAGCACCAGAAGAAATGACAGGACAGAAACATTATTTCTTGTTCAGACACGCAGACATCTTATGAGCTCTTTTGCAACACATCCATCTTTCTTGGGGAGGTACTTCACTGCCCGTATGCTCTAAAGCTGCTCACTTCTGCTTCCCTGGCTCCAGAGCACCAGCTCTCTGCCTTTCTAAAATTCTGAAGATACTTCTAGGAATTATTTTAATAAGAATCTACATTAATTACAGAGCTTTTAGTGCTTTGGGCAAAGTTTTTACTGGTTCACCACTGATACTGGTACTTTGGATATCTTCATTCCCTCTAAGTGACTTCTGGATTTTATAATACAGATATTTGGCAGCAACTGAGCCAAGATGAGCAACTGAATTTTAGTTCAGCAAGTACTACAGCTGACATTTACAACTACCTCATTATCCCAAGCTTTTATTAAATCCCTATGTATCTGTTGGCAGACACTAAACATGATGGATTGGATGCAGATTTCATTGTGGCATCCAGTTAAAACACAGAGTAGTGGAAGCTAACATTAAGATGAAGGAAAAGACATGTGCAGCGGTCCTGTGACGATGTCTCCTGGAGCATCTGCTCCCGGCTGCACCTCCAGACGCTCCTGGGCGGGGGGAACGCCAGCCGGGCCGGCTGATCCCATGGGATACGTGAGCACACCTCTAACCACGGCCCTCCGCTGCCGCGGCAGCGCGCCTCCGAGTTCTCTCTCTGCGAAGCACAAAGCCACTCGCGCCGCTCCCTACCTGTTTGGGAATGTATTTTCCATTTTCCCGAAGGACTCTGCTCCGAATCAGGACTTGGCTGGAAAAGAGGCAGCTCGCGTTAGCGGCGCGGCCGCAGGCGCGAACGGGCCCAACGCTGCCTCCCCGGCGCGCCGCGCGGGGCCGGGGCGCGGAGGAAGGGGCAGGGGCCCGGCGGCGGCCCTGACCTGTCGGACACCTGCTCCTGCGTGAGCCGCTTGTCGCTCTGGAGGAGGATGGAGACGTAGTGCCGGATCATGCCCACGAAGAAGGTGATGAAGACGATGGGCAGCACCACCCATAGCCGGATGTTGGAGTCCAGCAGCAGCTCGGGCTCGCTCATCGCGCCGGTACCGCCGCTGGGCCCGGCTCCGGCCGCCACCGGCGCCGCTTCCGCTTCCGGGACCGGCCCTTCCGCCGCCGCCGGAACGGGCGTCACGGCGTGCTGGTGGCGGGAAGCGCGGCTGGTCTCCTCAGCGGGCGGGCTCTGGGCCGCGCGTCTCGCCGAGGCGCCGCGCTCCGCGGGCGGAGGCCCTTCCCCAGGAGCTGCTGTGACGGGCTGAGCGTGGCTGAGCCCCGACGTGCTCCGTGCCCGCCTGGGGTGGCCCCGCTCTGCGGTGAACACCGAAACTGCCGAGCGTTTGGCTACAGGCGCAGTAAGGAGCGAAGCGCTCCGCGCTTCCCTGCCCCGCCCGCCTGCTCCTCGGGCCCTAAACAGCCGTTGGGGGTCAGCGTGCTTTTCCTTTTAAGTGTTAAAGGTGAGCCAGGGTATATTGTTCCTTTTTAACCACCGCCACCCCCCTGAAGAGGGCGAGCCGGTGGAGGTCTGTGCTGGCAGAGCTGTCCTTGCAGCTGGTGAGGAGCGCGGGGGCTGGTCAGGCGAAGGCCACGCTGCTGTTCAAAGCCAAGCCTTGTTTTGTGAGGAGCTGGTTTTAGGAAAAGTGATGTATTCCACTATTTAAGCATTACAGCTCTAAAATCTCAGTCTCAGCAGTAGAAAAATGTGATGCAGTATTGGTTAACCCAGCAACCTACCTTTCTGTGGGCAATTTCAATTTCTGGAGCATTTCCCTTTGCTATTCACTGACACATTCTAGATTTGCTTGCAAAAATCTGAATTAAAGTTATGTCTGCTTTGCTCACTTGTCTTTTTCCTGTATTTTTATATTTTGTAGGCAACAACAAAGGTTTTGCTACCATGGTTTCAAAAAGGAAGCTGTCAAAAGCTGAGGCTTCTGAAGAGAATGGCAACACAGATCTGCCGACTAGGTGCTCAGGTATTACCTTATGTGGAGACCTTCTGGGAGAGGCAGTGGCTCCCAGGCAGGCAGAAGGCCAAAATGTCAGCTTTGGTGATGCCAATTGTTAATGATGCTGTTGGTTTTTAAACACTTAAAAAAAATCACAATACAACAACACTAAAAGCAGTGCTGTGTCTTTTCTTAGTCCCTCTGTTCTCATACCTTTGTTCATTGTTTGCTATCTCGAGCTTCACTGCCTTCAGAGTCTGCAGATTAATCTCATCTGATCAGAAATGATCTCTGTAAATCAAACCATGATAACCTCTCTCTGTAGCTGGAGCTTTAGCAGATGGGTTGGTCCAGTGGGAGAACCTATATCAAATTCATGCTTTTCAGGCCAGAGGAAAGTATGTGCTCGTAATCTGTTGGTGAATATGTCTCCCATGGGAGTATGCCAGTACAGGTGTATCTTAGCTGCCTTTGGCTGTGGATCGCCTAAAGGGCTAAGAAATGTTCCTTTCTGGTGTCATGCTGCAGGGACAACTGCTTTACAGGATCTGTGCATTGGCACCTGAGTTGGGTAATGACTGCTGTCAAATAGCAGTACAGTTGGTTACTCTGGTCCCATAAGTGTTTTCCTTGTGTTCCTCTAGTTTCTTACTAGAAAGTTAATTAGTTATTTGAAGGGTCCTTGTTATTTTTATTGCAGAGTATATTTGATGTAACGTGTCTTGTTTTCTCAGAAACAAAGAAGTCACGGATTTCTGCCCCTGGTGAACTGGAGACTGAGAGAATTTTTGAAGAGCTCATTAGAACATCAGGAATTGTACTGAAAGCTGGGGAGGGACAGAATGAAATAGGTACAAGTTTTAACATTTGCTCTGCTTGTGTCTGAAAACCTGCAAAGATGACTGATACAAAGTCAAGACGCTTTTTACTTGCAGAGCAAAAGTGCTTGAGCCAGCTTGTTCTAAAATTCAAGCAAACCTACACCTGGCCTTTTGTTTGTTACATGCCTCTTGAACTACACAGTTCCTGCTGAATTCAGTGCATCACCTAAACTCATTATGGCAACTTTTTGGGTGTATACATGTGAAGTCAAAAGGCTTTTGAAAGATTATTGGAGGTATATGAAATAAGATTAGACTTCATCTGTGATGAGTATTGAGTTACAGAGGCAGGAGCCTTGAAACAGGAGAACAAACATGTTGTTGCCTTTCAGCTCGGACAAGACCCTCAGGAATTTGTGTATTAAGCCTATTTAGTGCTATGAGCTACTCTCAGGACAGACTGGAGCAAGCGTAAGTGGTATTGCCATTCAGGATTTTGGTGACAGGACTTCCCAGAAAAACAAATGCAGAAGTATTGGCAGGCGGGCCTGAGAGCTTGTACTCAGTGTACGAGTTGTTACAATGTTGTATGGTCTGGTTCTTTATTTTCTTTTTAAACTTTCTCCTTAGCTGTGGATCAAATGAGTTTCCAGAAGAAGCTCTGCCTGGCCCTGGAGAAGCACCCAACTTACCCAGGTGTGAGTAGCAGACTATGCTTTGGCAGGAGCCAGCTTTAAAGCTGCTTCCTGTGTAGCAAAAGGTGCAAATGCAGCTACCTGTTCATGCTAGTCCCATACAAAGTATGGAGCACAGCAGTATATCCTGGGTTTCTGTGGTCCAGGTTCTCTAATTCTGTCTGTGTTGCTGTTCCAGTCATTTGGTTCCATTGTCTTGCTGTTCTGTCTCATCTCAGCTGTTAGGTCTGAACAGACAGAAACAGATGACCAGCCTGTGCCTTTGCTAAGCTAGCCTTGATGTGCGTGCTTGTGGTTTAACCTGGCAGGTAGCTAAAGAGCACACAGCCACTTGCTCACTCCCTGTCCCAGTGGGATCAGGGAGAGAACTGGAGGGAACAAAAAAAAAGCTCAAATTCTTGGGTTGAGATAAAAACAACCTAATAGAACAAAAATGGAAAGGAAAATAGTGACAATGATAAAAAAAATTTAAACATACAAAACAAGTAATGCACAATGCAGCCACTCACAACCCACCAACCGATGTTCAGTCAGTTCCTGAGCAGCAGCCTCCAGCCAGCTTTCCCTCCATTTCATATGCTGAGCATGATGCCATATGGTCTGGAATGTCCCTTTGGCCAATTGGGATCAGCTGTCTGGGCCATGTCCCTGCCCAGCTTGTTGCAGCTGCTGCCTGCTCGCTGGTGGGGCGGGGTGAAGCGCAAAAAAGTCCTTGACTCTGTGTATGCAGCACTCAGCAACAACTAAAACATCTTATATCAGTATAATATCAACTTATTCTCAGACTAAAGCCAAAGCCCAGCGCTGTAGCAGCTACTAAGAAGAAAATTATCTCAGCTGAATGTTCCAAGATCAGTTTTACACAATTCCAAGCAAAATTTCTGTACTTCCACCACCATGCCCCATCAAAGTAATTCATTGGCAATATTATTCAATAGTCAGAGACTCTTAAGAGAGAAAAATCACTTACTTAGCTTTCTAGTGGAAGTTCTGTTTGATTTTGTGTTGGCTTGGAGCTGGCAGCATTAAAACCACCAGTGTGATACTCCTCTGCAGTCAAGCCCAGTGTTAGAAGCCTGAGGTCAGTGATTTGATTTGCAAATCAAATGCTGCAACTGCTTTTTGGGTGCAGCTCTTGTTACATCAAATGTTGCTGTCTCAGCTGAACAGGAAGACAGGCAAACCTCTCCTAAATGAAAGTAAAATATAAGACTTGCTTTAGAGTTACGTTGTAGAACAATTGGTGTTTCCTTTTTGAAATGGTTTAGACTAGAGTTCATGTATTATCTAGCATTCCTTTCAGCACAGTTTCTGTCTGTCTGCAGTTCCCTGGCTAGCTCTTCCCTGTCCTCATCATCTGTTCCTAAACAGGAGTTGAAGGGGGGTGTCTTTTCAGGAAGTGGATAACTGCTCTGTGCTTTGCAGGTTGTGAAGCAATTTATCAGTGGTTTGGAATCTCACATCAAGGACAGAAACCAGTTCAAGAACTGTCTCTTGCCCTGTGCTTCCACACAGACCGAGGGGTCAAGGTCAGAGAACATGTGTTTTGTCTTCCCCTTCAGTCAGAGCCCGTCGCTGGTTAAATGCCATGTAACATTGAGCAGAGTGCAGGGAAAGACCATAGCTCCAGCTGAAACACACTGAAACTTGTTTCTTACGCAGAAGTGACTTGTGTAATACCCTGCTATTCCACAGCAGTAAGTTGTCCTGGGTTCAGCAGTAGCAGTCATTTTTTCATGCTGAACCCAGGACATAAGTTTAAAGTGATGTCATGGTATTTACTGGCTGCCTGTGGCATGTGTTGGTCTCTGTGGCATTTTATGGCAAGAGCCAAATTCTGCAGAGGAAAAACAATTTGACAAGGCTGGTAAAGGTCAACTGGTTTTTGACAATTTTTCCAGGGGAGGCAGCTTGACCACAGAAACTTTTGCATTTCCATCTCACATTAGTCTTGTAGAGAGTAACCTTGTTGAGAGCTGAAGTACAGTTTTAAGTGTGCCTGTGTATGTGTGTGTGGTCAACATGTTACCAAAAGTTTCACCCTGCTGGTAGTGGGAAGAGCTACAGCCTGTTCTCCAGACATGTTTTGCCTTGGGCGCCATGGTCTAGGGTGAGGTGTCCCTGCCCATGGCAGGGGGCTTGGAGCTAGATGATCTTAAGGTCCTTTCCAACCCAAACCATTCTATGATTTTATGTTTTTATTGCAACTGTGGTGGAATCTTTCATCTTGCAGGACTCGACACTCATATTGTGACAGCCTTATTAAACTGCTGCTGGGAATTAAGATCTTACAGGTATGGGCACCTTAGTTTGCTCTTTATGATGGTGTTGATTTATTTCAGGATTCTTTTGCTTTCTCAAGTAGAGGATTAATAGAACTTGTTGTGAGGCAGATGAAGCTGCATCTGGAATAGTGTCTGATTTGTTCCTTTAGGGATACAAAGATGCTCAGTGCAGAGAGCACATGGCGTGCAAGAAGAGACAGAGGGAATTGGGCTTGTTCAGTCTTAAAAATAGAAGACTAAGGGATATTTTGTGGTCTTCAGGTGTGTAGTTGCCTGGTATAGAGAAAATAGAGTCAGATTCTTTATGAAAGTGAATGGGGGCACAATGAGACATGACAGCTTAGGTCAACAATGGGAAATTGTGATAGTATATAACCATTTCCACTGTGGAGAATGTTTCCTTTAAGTGCTAGAACAGGCAGGCTAGGGAGGTGATTGAAACTCCATTACTGGAGGAATTTGAACCTTGGAAGCGTTTAAAAATGGGCAAGATGCTGAGCAACCTGCTGGCAAGAACAGGGTCTGTTAAGCTGTGCGCAAGTTGCATTAAGAGGTATATAGAATTGGAGTTAACAGATATCTTGCCAAGGTGTGAGAAATCTAAGCAGCTGTGGATTTAAGTCCTCTTATAATTAAAATGTTTTAAGAGTTCTTGTCTTAAATACATTTTTGGAATTGCATTTAGGCCATGATTAAGGGCAGGGGAGAGAGAGGGGGAAATTAGACCTGCAGAGGGAATTGCAAAAGCACTTGGACCTTGTTTTCAAACTTGTCTAAAGTTGATGCTTTAGATTCCTGTATAGTGAAAAGCAGCTCATTTGGGTCTGAGAAGGAGTGCTTCCAGAGAAATTGGACATCCTGCCCCTATGCCCTGATTCTGTTAGATAATGTGGATAGTTTATATCACTCTCAGCATTTGTGGGTTTCTCTTTCCAGGCTGTATGCCTCCTTTCTGGCATTTGGCGAGAGATTTCTTATACAGGAAATATTTGTATTGGTTCTTTTGAGTATTTTATTCTCTTCATACTTAATCTTTTGAGAAAGATCAGGTTTGGTGGCAATGCTGCAGCACAAGCAGGAAGTCATCATCCTAACGCTGTCCTTCTGCCTTTCTTCCAGCCTGCTGTCATAACACTGTTGTTGGAAAAGATCCCTGAATTCTTTTTTGACATGTGAGTATAGACTCTTCCCTCTGCCTTGAAATGACGTTTCTTCTTTTGGACAATCAGCAGCTGTTTGACTTTAACAGTTACTTCAGATTTACCTGAATGGATGTTTGCACTGATTTTTTTTTTCTTCACACGTGCAAAATTATCTGTGAGGTACTATGATTTTAAACTTGTGGGTGCATAAAGCAGAAGGCAAATTTATAAAAGCTGAAATAAAGACATACCTCATGATTCATTGCACTCTTCTTAGCTATTGGCACAACCCGGGAAGTATCTCAGCAAAGGGACTATGGAGTGTTTCTTAATGTAGAAAAAGATGAAAGTGGATGGCAGAGTTTTAGGAGGCTGCTGAATGCAAACAGACCTCCTTTTAAAAATGCAGATTGTGTTCAAGCTGTTAAATGTACTCTTAAAAATGGATGCTGTTACACTTATCTCCTATTAGACTGCAAGAAGAGTGAAGTGGTTTTTTTTCTATGCTTAATGACCAGTTAAAGATGGGAGGGGAAGAAATGAGAGTGGTCCATATTACAAAAGGAGGAGGATGGTCCATGGAGATCTGCTTGCTCAGCATGTTTGTAAATTAGAAGAGAAATGAAAAGTGAGAGAACAATTTATGGTAACAAATTCCCCGAATAATCTTATCTAAAACTAACTGTAAAGAACAACAGAATTTTTTTCAGTGGAATTCCTACTGATTTTTGTTTTGTTTAATTATGGGATAAGAAACAACATTCATTACAACTATTGAATAACCACACCTGTACTGATGCACCAATTTCTCCCAAATCTGACCTATAGACCTTAATGCCAGTCAGTGCCTGGACAGAGTACATGCAATGTACTGACTCCCTGTAGGAAGGGTAGGGAGAACTTAGTTTATCCATGTGACTTGGCAGCAGCCAGCTTATTATTACATCTGTGCTCACAGACCAGTGTGACCAGAAGTTACAGAAGAGGGGTGGCATCTGAGCACAGCTCTATAAACCTTGTTTTCTTAAAAAAATCAAACTAAAATTAATCCTGATTGTATAAAGGCAATGACAAAGTCAGTGTTTTCCTGGAGGAAATGTGTATTTTATGGATGTTTCTTTTTATTTCTTACTCTTTAGTATCAGTTCCCTGCTTAGCAGTAGACAAAGCAGGAAAAAAAATACGAGGGAAGGAGTTGGGAAAAATGCAAAACATCATGTCACTGTAAATGCGTGGTACAATCACATTTTGAATGTTGCATGCACTTCTAGTCAAGCTGTCACAAAAATGTAGTAGAACAGTTTCTATGTAAGTAGGGAAAAATATTTAAATGGAATAGAATTCTGCTTGCCTTCAAGGGAGATGATTAGCAGAGAAATGACAGATGTGTGTAAAAGCAAGAAAGATTTAAAAAAGGCAACTGAGGAAGGTTTAGCCACTCTTTTTAACTATGGAAGGCAGCAAGCAAAAAACCCAGAATATTTCAGATTTTTCCACCCTGTGGAATTCAGTGCTGGAGAATGTAGAGGTTAGAAATTACACACTGGGGTCTTTGGTTTTTTTTTGTTGTGTTTTGGTTTTGTTTTGTTTTTAAGGCTTAGGGAAATTAAGGGAGGATAAATGTACTGCTGGATAGCAGACATGGAGTTGGTGCCAGCTTCTGCCTTGGAGATTTGCTGAACTGCTCATTGTTGGAGACTGAATGGATACTCTTGAAAGGATTGCTCTGTGAACGCTCTGTTACACAAAACTTATCCAAAAGCATTTTGTACTGACAACAGCTGGGGACAGGGATGCTGGCCTCAGAGGATCTTTAGGCTAAGCTGGCATAGCCACTCTCATTGTAGGAGTCACACGAGATCTGAAGTAAAGTCACATTGCATATTTTGCTTTTTGTACCCTAACTTAGATTGTTAGTGGTGTATTGAAATAGGCTGGTGGTATTCCAGTAATAAGAAGTAGGGTTCTTCCTGGATGGTGGTAAAATCTGTAGGGGTGTTAATGATATTGTCATTGAATGGTTTTGATAGTTGGTTAATTTGAATTGCATCTCATGGTCTTGCTGAGCAGCAGCAAAGCTTTTGAATGTCTGTAGGTCCGACTAATCTTTGTTTCACTTTCTGCTGTTTCAGCGTGGGCACCTTTGGAACAGATTTTCCCCGGCTCATCATCAATCAGTTTAAATGGCTTGACAAGCTTCTTGACAGCCAGGTGGGTATCAACAGTGCAATCACATGTAGGCTCTTTCCAGTCAGCTTCTGGAATGCTTCTCAGGTGAGATGAGATCAGTTATTATGCTATTGAGAGCTGATGTTTTCCTATTCACATGCTGAAGGAGAGATTTTATTCTTTCTGGTTTGTTATGATTGCTTTCAGTGGCTTGAACATCCCCTTTTACTCTTTCTTCTTCCCTTGCTCTGAGTCTCCTTTTTCATAAATATGTATCTGTGCATATGTGTCCACATGTGTGACCCCATTTTAAAGCTTTTGCTGGTAGGAAGTTACAGTCCCCCCTTGTTTAATTTTAACTGGAGATATTGGATACTTGCCAGTGTCTGAAGATGAATTCTCTGTTCCTGCTTTGATGGTTCTTTTTCTTCTTTCCCTAAGTTAGTTGGTCTCTGTGGGTTTGTACTGGAGGGCTCTTCCTAGAGAGTCCCAGAATGAAAATGAACTGTGTCAAGAAGTCACACTACACATTGAGGAGCTTGCTGTTGTTTTCCCCACTTTCCTTTGCTCACCAAGATAGTTATATCCTACCTGTAAAATGTCATTATTCCATAAAAGTATGTGCTATGATTCACTACTTCAACAAGACAATGATTTAAGGGACAGTTAGCAGAAATCCAGACAAATGACTTAGAGTGACCTTGTATACATAATGTTGCTTTACTAAGGAACCACTTGCTCACAGTGAGCCTCAGCATTTTACAAGTATTCTTCTGGTCTTCAGGATCTCGTCAAGAAGTTAATGCAGCTGGTTAAAGTCTCTCCAGTGCCAATCCAGCATGATATTATCACCAGTTTACCTGAGATCCTGGAGGATTCCCAGCAAAGTGAAGTTGCCAGAGACCTCAGGTACAAGTGATTCTGTTTGGAGTTTTTCTATTTTGTTGTTTGATTTATTTTTCCCCTTACAGTCAGCAGAAAAGGACATTGTGCATTAATGTTGGTTACATCAGGACTGACTGAAGTAGTAGGACAGCAGTCTGGTTCTGTAACATTCAGGAACAGCTAGTACTGGAGGACATATAGTTTGTCCTGTTATGCTCTTAAGTAGAGGTCTAAATGCTTCAAAAGTGCTTCTATCTAAAAAAATTATTACACTCTTCACTTTGAGCTGCAGTCCCTTGGTCAAGAAGCTGCCAAACCTCAGCTTGCCAGAAAGCTAGACAAGTTTATGTAAGAAGCATTTGTAAATCCTTGTCCAGTTCTTAGTCTGTTTCCTATTGAGCAGTGCTGGGAAGAGGATGATGAATGAAACTGATTCTGGTTGGACCCATTGTGCCTTTCATTACATGTTCGCAATTCTTAGAGCAAATCCTTTGACTGGGGAGGAGGTCACACATGAGGAGGATTCAATCCCTGGCTTGAATGTGGCAATCTCATTTACACTTTGTTGGTGGCCTATCCATGGAACAGAAGTGTGGCTGGAAGGTGTCAGGCCTAAGTCGTGTTTGTGGTTAAATCATATACCAGCAATCTCACTATTTTTTCTATTAATTGTGAACCCAGAACTTTCCAGTTTTAAAGTTCTTGCTTGGGGCTTGTACCAGGCTTGTACCAGGTCCATGTTCCCTGTTTTTATGAGATTTGAAAAAAAGTAGATTCTTCCTATCTGCTTCTGATCAGCAACCACAGAATCACAATTCGTCATGTTCACGGACGAGCGACAATTTAGGAAACAAGTTTTCCGTGATGGCATACATTGTTGTCAGTTTCAGAGGTTTTTTGGAATCACAATTTACTAGAGATCCATTTATGGCTCTATTAAGAGGCTCATTTGTTTTCTTTTCCTTGTATCAGCTGCTTACTCAAACAGGGCAGGCGGCTGACAGTTCCAATCCTGGATGCTCTTTCTCGTCTGGATCTTGATGCCGACCTTATGACTGAGGTGAGAGTTTCTACTGAGCAGCTGAGCAGAACCCAGCCCCTGCTTAGCAACACAACACCTAGAACTGTTATGTCATTCAAAGTATTTTGCTAAGTCTGACTCCTATAGGCCTTCAAAAGTTCTGAGCTCGCTGAAATGGAAAATGAGTCAGAGAAGCTCAAACTGTTCATTGAGGAGCAGAGAGACATTTTCTAGCTGTTGCAGTACACATTCAGAAATTTCAAACACCCCTGTTTTAGCAAATGCAAAAGTACCTTACCCTGCTGCATGTGATTTTGTAATTTTGTACTGTCTGTCTTAAACCTGCTCATTGTCAAGGTTTCTCTTTTTGAAGTACAGTCACCACTGCTACATTCTAAGTAAAGGCAGACTGGTGATTAAAAAATTGCACGATCATAGTTTTTCTCTGCATAATGCTGGGAAAAGGAGAAGAGGCCCTGGGTCTTCTGAGCATGCTGGATTGTTGCACTTATTGCAGTTAGGCTTCTTATGTATAGAACAAAATTGGTTCATTTGAGTGCATTAACTACTATTTTACATACTCTGATCTAGTACTGAGAATATTCCTGCCCTGGGCACAAGGCTGGACTATAAGCCTTCAGAGATTCCTTTCCACTAACATAACTGTTTCTGTGAACCATGGTCTTACAGCTGACCCAGTATTGCTTTCTCTTCAGGTGCGGCAGTCTGCCATGACCATTGTGCCTTCTGTAAAACTGGAAGATTTGCCTGTAGTAGTAAAATTCATTCTCCATAATGTCAAAGCAGCAGATGCAGTAGAGGTACAGTCTTTTGCTCTAAAGACCAGCAAGTTGTATAATCCAGTGCATGTTTTGACAGAGAGCAGTTGCTTCACACACAGAGGTGTATGCTTTAATTTTGTCAAGCAAAATTTTTAATACTGCAAAGGATCAAAGCACATATTAGAAACTGTATCTGTCTTCTGATGGGGATTTTGATATGCCTTCAGGCCTGCGAATTGAAATGTCTTCCTTTCTGCTGCCGATTGTAAAGTTTTCTCATTTGTTTTTAGAGGGTTTTTTTTTGGTGGTGTAAACATCATAAAGAACTGGAAGCAGTCAAGTTTTCCTGAGCTGAACTCAGACTGAAGAGCTGTAGTTAATTGGCAGCTTTATGCCTCTGAGTTTTGTCTAAGAATTATGCATTGTACAGAACTTTCAAGGGTTTTAAATTCCAGATGTATCCATGGGACTGCAACTTGATAATGCTTTTGTTTTCTCCACTGAGTTCATGTTTTGGAAACATTCCTGTAAAGGTAGTTGTCCTGTTGGAGGACAGCTTTCATTCTAAGGTATAAGCTTCCTCAGGTTTTGAAGTTGCTTTATCTAAGAAAATGTAGTCAGAATAATTTTAAAATTAACTAGATATATTTTGTTGAGCTAATGTTGCTGAACATGCTTTTTTTCATGCTTTGAAGAAGCCTCAGCCTAGCACCAGATGAGGATTGGGATCTGCCCAAATCTGTAGAGACCACTGTGAAAACAGCATGCCTATAACAACAAGCCAGTCTCTGCTGATACAGTGCAGTTTGACAGCAGTCAGAATCCTGTAGCTGTCATATATCTTGCTCAGGTGCCAAACAGGATAAAACTATTTCACAGCAGCGTACAGCAGATATAGGTGGGAATTTCACAGAGTAACATGTAGGAAATCCTTTCCTGCTTTCTGCATGCATCTGCAACATCATGACATGATGGGTGAAGAGCAAAGTGTTGCTGGTTTATTTTTAAAGCATAAAAAACTCCCCAAAAAAACAGCAACAAAAAGCTTAAGCACGGTTAGATGTTTATGAGTTTACAAATACATGAGTGTTTGATTTGTAATTTTAGGGTTATTCTTGGAGATTGTGTTTTCTTTTCCTCATCTTTTTCTGTTCCTTCCTTATATGTGCAGGGCTTTTTATTTTACAGGTGATTTCTGATCTCCGTAAGAACTTGGATCTATCATCATGTGATCTGCCCCTGAAGACCCTGAGTTCCCAGAAAAAGGTTAAAAGTCAGGTCCAGGCCAGGTATTTTAGCAGATTTACATGATTTTCCAAGGGTAAGATGGGACGAGGGGACTTCAGTTCTCCTTTACGTGGTCTCTGGCACACATGGCTACATACATGATCCTAATTTATCCTGTGCTGACACCTTTATTCCTTCCTGCTTGGTGCTAATATAACACGTTGGTTAGTCCTTGTCCAGCCAACTTCCCCTGCCCTGCATGTAGTTCCTTTTGAGCCACCTGCATCCATGTCTGCATGGGGGTAAGCAACTCCATGTATAATAGTGTTGCTGCCAGTTCATCTGAATCAGTAGGTTTTTGGTTGATTCTGTGACCTCTGCTTCTACCCCTTCTGAAACTGTCTATCCTTGCCAGAGCATTCCTGTTAGAGAATGGCTGCTCTAAGTAACTACTGTGACTGCTAGGCTGCCTTGCTCCCCTTACTACAGTATTTCCAGTCACTGAGTCTCCTTTCTGATCATTTACAGTTCTTCCATGAGCCAAGTAACCACCAGCCAGAATTGTGTGAAGCTACTTTTTGATGTGATCAAGTTAGCTGTGAGATTTCAGAAAGAGGTCTCTGAAGCGTGGATTAAGGTAAGATACATGCTTCAGTCCTGGTTTCCTTATTCAGACTCTTAGGTTGAGCCTGAACTTTTCTTGTAATCAAATGTGATACCAAAAGACAAATGTTTGACCTTAATTTCACTGGTACAGATTTCATTCTGTGTTCCAGATTAGCAGTGCTTTTTCAGGAGTCTGCTTTCTTCCTCAGTTACCAATTTCACAGTTCTTGCAGGGTGGCCACTGAGCTCCTCTGTACAGACCCCAAATCTTGAAGTGGAGAATAGACCTGGTTCTGCAGGTTTATGAGAGCAAAAATGAGTACCCATATGATGAGATTGAGCTGTATGAAGCCTTAAGGTGCTTGAAAATGTCCAGGTAGAAATCAGTTGATATTGGGCTAAATTTAATTTCAAATTGCATTTCAGTATAAACTAGAAGACTGTTTCTTGTTTTCAGCTTTCATTATTAAGTACCTTCATTCTTTTTTCAAGCCTGATGTAATTTGAGAATGCCCTTGTTTAAGCTGAATTTCTGTACTGGTTTTTTGAGTGCCTTCTGGGTTCTCTGCTGTTGGCAAGATCCAGTTGCTGGCTTTGACAGCTGTACGGCTGTAGAGGAGAGAAATCTGTGAGCAGGATTTCTTTTGGTGTCTGCCTTTTTTTGATTTGATTCTGGAATACAGTAGTGTGCTGTAGCATAACAGCTTTCTTGGTTCTTTTGCCCTTAGGCTATTGAGAACAGCACATCTGTATCTGACCATAAGGTAATACTTCTGACTCTGCACTTGTCTCTGAAGTGTCCTCTTTTGCTGATGTTCTCAAGGGCTTTTTTCATGGTTGTAGATGAAAAGATTTTTCTAGTTGGAGCAGAAGCTGCCAGTGATATTGCAGGGATGGTTCTTTTGGCGTTTGACTTGTTCCTAGTATAACAGCCATCCATTTTCTTTGTAACTCTTAGTTAATCCCTTCTAAATGTTAAGGAACAGAGTTGTCCTGCTTCAATTCTGTCCAGCTGGACTGATAAGGTTTTTCTACAGTTCTGGTTGTTGGGGCTTTTTGAGCTCTTGACTTCCTTCTCAGTTTTGATTTCAAAGTGTATTGCTGTCTGCACTGTTTAGTATCTTTTCAGTGTAATGATTGGTGGCTATTTCCTCTGAAAGGTTCTGGATCTGATGATTTTGCTGCTAATCCATTCTACAAACACCAAGTACAGGAAGCAAGCTGAGAAATTACTGAAAAGCAAAATCCGACTGGGCTGCATGCCAGAACAGCTAATGCAAAATGCTTTCCAGAATCATTCACTGGTCAGTGTTGCTTCTCTTTTACCTCCCAAAGATCTTGTCAGGTGATTATTTCAGTTGTGTACACTTCTGTGTTTTAAGTTTTGGTCCCAGGTCAGTGTATGAAGGCACATGTCCTCTGTTGTAACTGTCACATGGGTTTTAGAGATGAGCTTTCCTCAGAATGGGATGGGCTTTTTATTTTGGTGCAAAACCTCTCAGCCTAAGAAATGTGACCTAGCCCAAGATCTCCACTGTGTGTTCCAGGCATGCTGTTATCTCCCACATTATTTTTACAAGTTCATATCTTTACATGAACTATTTTCCAAGTGTTTTCTAGGTCTAAATATATATATTTGGCATATGTTTGTAATCTAAGTTACCATTTCCTATGAGAAAACTAAAAGATCAATGAAAAATGATGCAGTACTCCTTGCTGGAGGTAGAGGGCAGATGAGAAAGTTATGAATTTAAAATTAATTAATTGAACTACAATAATGCCTTAAGTGGGCACATTTTGTTCTAAATGGGTTTAATTCAGTCCTAGTTTAACTCTCTTCCAAAATAAGATAAAGGAAATAAGGCCATTCTCACATCTGAATAAGAAAGAACTTATTGTTCAAAGGCATTATGGGCAATTAAGCTGAGTTTAAAAGTTAACTTAGATTTTTTGAGTATCTTGATGTAGCGGAGTCCTTCTGGTAAAGTAGAACGAAGAGTGTTTCTGTCCTGGGGCTTATATTTAGTGGTACTTTGCTGTAATGTGATTTCCCTCATGTCATCCATAAGGGATATGCTGCTGTGAGCTCTGCAGCTTTGCAAGCTGGCTTCTTAACCAGTCTGTAAATCCTTTGTGTGGAAAAGGTTGGAGAAACCCATACCGGTGTGCCTTACCTACTCTTTTTGCCCATTTATGTGAGAGAAGACAGTTAGACAAGGCAGGACAGCACCTACTAAACAAGACAAAGCTTTTCGGATGAGCTATAGCACACTCTTTATCTAGTGAACTGAGTGTGTTGAAGACAAGCAGCAATAATGTCCTCTTTCATGATGTCTGTATTTCAGGTTATCAAAGACTTCTTCCCTTCAATCCTAGCAGTTGCTCAGATGTTTCTGCACTATGGACACCCAGCCGTAGTCTCCTTTGGCAGCTGCATGTACAAACAAGCTTTTGCAGCCTTTGACTCTTACTGCCAGCAGGTATAGTGTGATGGATGGCATCTGTTGTATTTGTGTTCGCATTTGTTCTAGAATGTATGTCATGGTCCTTTATGGGAAGAGAATTTCAGGCAGTTGGAAGCCTTTGGAGAGAGGTCTGTGTTGTAGATTAGGTCAAGCAGAAGATGGGGAATAATCACAGCAAGACTCTGGTAGCAAGTGGCTCAAGCAGAGAGAGTGCTGGGAGGAGAAGGGAACAAATAGGCAGGCCTCGGAAGTGACAGAACATAAAATACTTAAGGAGCAGAGGGGACTGTGCTGGGTGTGCTGCAGTTCAGAAAGAAAACAAGTTGACTGAGATCTAGCCAGGAAGTCAGGACTGGCTCCATGGTCATAGAGGAGGTTTGTTCATAAATCCATATTCCTGTTTTGTGTTACCTAGTCTCTTTGAGCATCCTCTGTTTTAAAAAGCCATTGCTATAGTTTGTATTGAAACTTTTTCCCCTTTACTTGGATAACTTACTGTGATGAAAAAGCTTGCATAGATGTCCCTCAATGCTCTGAGCAGCTTGGACTTCTGCTGCAGTTCTGAATAATCACAGACTAGACTTTCAGCTCTGAGCATGAGTTCCTAAAGACATGCTGACAGAAAATTTTGGGACTTAAGATAGCCTGCATAAGGTTTTGAATGTATTTGTGCTTTTTTGGAGCACAGTATTTTTATAATTAAGACTGTTTCTTGTGTTCCTGCATTACTTGTTACGGCAAACTTAATAAACAGGTGCACAAAAAAAAGCAACTGGGAAAAACCTATGAGATGAAGGCATAGTTTGTATACTTCAAAGTACCTAAAGTAATACTTTGAGATGTTAAGAATTTCAGTCAAGGATGGCTGATTAGCAGTTAGTGACATAGGAAAGACTCAGAGCCTCCGGCAGTGGATGGGAGTGGAATGAGATCCTCCTCTAGAAGTCAACTGAAGTAAGGCCATAAAGATATTTTGAAACAAGAATGTCAGTTCTGAAGTGCTGTTGGTAAAAGTTGTGAAGACACAGGAACTGCTGAAGTTAGAGGCGGTATCTTTCTGGGGTATGGTGCAGTGTTCTGTGTGCCTAATGAGATAGCATAGATGTGTATAGTCTTCTATGTTGGTAGCAAAAAGCAGAATCTGCAGTAATGGTAGCAAGCAGGCAGAAAAAGTTGTTGAAAAGCTACATTATGGAATCAGGAGAGCTTTTAGAATTCCTTTTCTGAAGTAGAAAGTCAATATTGTGGATATCAGGAATTAAAGAGCAAACTGAGAAGGGACTTAGAATAATATGTTTGAGTTTCAGGTTGATTATTTGTGCTTGATCAACACATTCTGTATGAGCAGAACAGGGCAGACATTTTTCTGTTGATATTAGCTATGGTTTCTTCTGAGCTTTTCCCTTAGGAGGTGGTCACTGCTTTGGTGACTCATGTGTGCAGTGGAAATGAGACAGAACTAGACGTTTCTCTGGATGTGCTCACTGATTTGGTGATACTGCACACATCCCTGCTGATGCGCTACGCCACCTTCGTGAAGGTATGTGTATTTCAGGGAGCCTGTGAAAACCCCCATATTGTTATGGTAGTCAGCTTGTTCTTCCTATTCAGCCTCTGGTCAAATGAACTGCCTTAATTAAGGCCAGAGCAATAGTTCTGCATTTATGTTTATTTAATCTGAATGTAGCTTTTTCCTGCATATACAAAAAAGGTAAAGTTAATTGTCTTCCCTGTAGTTGACAATTGATGTATTGTTGGGAATATGGGAAGGGAGGGTTCCTGATACATCTGAGTTAGTTTGTGGCTTCTGTCTTGCAGACCATTTTAGACTCTACACAGAAACTGCACCCATGCCAGATCCGGAAGCTCTTCTACATTCTCAGCACACTAGCATTTAGCCAGAGGCAAGAAGGAATCTATATTCAGGTAAGAAATATGTATTTCTTAATATATATTAAGGAAGCTGTATTCAGGTTTACTTTTTTCTGTAACACAATAGAAGAGAGTTCAGGTTGTGCCTTGGTCCTTTTTGCTTAACTTCCAGAGTTTGTGTTGTGGAAATAATAGCCTTATCTGTGAAAAGTGATTAACATTAGGAAGAAGTGTTCTGCCTGTCCCACTCATAAATTGCAAAAAGAAGGGAAGGAGTGTAAGCTGTAGAATTTATTCTGAGCTGAGAGTTTGTAATTGTGGGAATCCAAAGCTGGCAGTTTGCCCTCAGTGATGCCAAGACTCCAGGGGCAGATTACCAAAGAAATTGATATCCTGGGAGCCAACTTCCTCTTTGCCTTCTCTTTAACTGTGCTTCTAAAACCAAAGCCTCTTGGATGCGAGAATCTACACGAACAGATAAGGCATTTGTCTTTGCACTGCACAGGTCATTCCAGAGGCATCTTGCCTAGTGAAGGCCAAGAAAAGATAGCATAATCATGTACTGTCATTTTCTTTGCTACCAGTTTGATCTTATTGTGACTGGTAGGTTGCAAAGTACAACTAAGCCTTCACCTCCTGTGTCTCAAGACCTCTCTCTGGTCAGAGCTTGTGCTTTGAAATCAGTTACTTCCTGGTACCTTCATTTAGATACTAGGAAGCTGAGCTGTCCCTTAGCTTTGTTCAGGACCCACTTGGCAGCCCTCTACCTGCTTAGATAAGGTTTCTGTCTTTTATCACCTACTGTTTATCAGCATAAGTCAAGCAGAACATACCCCTTTGTCAGAGACACCATTCTGGACCTCCTGGTGCCTGCCCTGTTTTGGCCTTGGCTTTTCATCTTCCTCTCTCAAGGTCATGGCTTTCTTGATTAGCATTCCTCTACAGCAGTGCAGGTGCAACATGGATTCCTGTGGATGATTTTGCTACATGCTCTTCTGTGCTTTGTCTTCGATGTCTTTGACAAGTATTAAGACTTCTCATCCAGCAGACTGGTATCCCAACTTCCTTGAAGCATCACACTTCTTTGACTGCTTCATGCTGTCTGTGTCAGGAGGCCTCAGTCTATCATTAGTGATCCAGTTATGACCAGTATTTTCATAATAACAGAAATCATAGAATGTGCATGTGCCTCTTGCAAGGTTGTAATCCCAGTAAACCACCCCCTGCAGCCTTTAGAGATGATACTAGGTGAAGATGCCAATAGAATTGTGAATGATGCACACAATGTGATGACATGGTCTGTGTATTTCTTTTTAGGATGATATGCACATGGTGATCAGGAAATGGCTTTCCAGCACAGTTCCAAACCACAAACAAATGGGGATTATTGGTGCTGTTACCATGATAGGCTGCGTGGCATTAAAAAGGTGAGAGAGAACGTAGCAAAGATGAATTTAACGTGTTCAGTTCAGACCAAACCTGGAGTGGAACAAAGGAAGGGAGGCATTGCCTCTGAGCTTATGCATATCTTGGTCTAATCCAGTAATGTAAAACTTTCCTGCAGTACTTGGTGTTACAACCCTCACCTGCTGCTAATCCCAAAGACATCCTGAGTTCCTTGTTAATGCCTATTCATGGATGTCTTAACTAGCACCACCAGGACCTATTGCTTGGGAAAGCTAAAAGAGAAGTAAAGAGACAGATTATTCCTGCTGTTCTGGGCATTGGCATGACAATTTCCAGTGTACTGTATAACTGATTTATGAACAGCAGTAAACCAGGTAAACTACTGCTAAGAGCTGTGGCAAAGATTTAAGCACTTGAGAAATAAAGATTTTACTGGTGTTGGGAAATGTTATTTAGCTCCCTGATTTTACACTTCTTAATAAAATGCTTTTGCTGTTTATTATGGAAAGAGAAAAGCCCATCTTAGTTGCAGGCCCTGAGACTGGATTTCTGTGTTTTTGCTCCTATAGCACTGACATCAGACTTGCTAATTTAACGGCCCTACTTTAAGTCTAAGCAGTATTTGCTAGTGTAGTTATTTCAAGAGGAAATTTAGAAAATTTTAGAAGGTGAATAACAAGGATAAAAAAACCTACAAAGCAAACAAACAAGAGCCTGTGAGGTCTCTCAGGGAGTTTGCCAGGTAAAGTGCACACAGATGATCTCAGCAGGTGGAACATGTTCTGTACCTTGGGAAAAGGAGTAAATTCCCAGGAAGTCTGTTTGACCTGTAGAGAAATTCCTTCCTTCTCAAGTCTGACCCAAACACATGAGAAAAATCTGTCTGCTGGCACTTGAGAAATATCTTTGCATCGCGTGAGTCCTGTCAGATTTCAGGAGTCCTGTCTGATTTCTCAGAGAAAGATTGAAGGAGACAGACTTGAAAACCAAGGAAAATCGGAGGAAAATGTACCTTTCTGAACCCTGCAAGTAAGCAGCGGGAACTTTGAATAGCTATCCTAATGTACAACTACAGATATTAGGCTTATGGTAAGATGAGGCTCCATCTGGCTTTCAGAAGAGAGGATGACTTAGAGGGCCTAGGTTTTACAGGTTAGTAAAAGCATGTCCTTGAAGATGTTGAGTCTTATCCTGCAGGTCCCAAACAGCAGTAGGTCTTTTCCTAATAGTGTCCCAAACAACATCATTTTCATGCATAATTTTCCAATTTCTGGAGGGAGAATCTTGTGTATGCAATGGGAATTGCATATCTAAGTGTTGTGCAACAAAAGTAAGGTTATCAATTGCTTTTAGGAATGAAGGAGATGGTAGTTCCTCGGAGAGACCGGAGCTGAACAGTGAGCGTGATGAGCAGGTAAGTACCAAAAATGGGCAGTATGGAGAGAGGGAGGATGTGGTCAGCCAGGAGGTGTGACTGGAAACACAGTAGTGTACGTGTCTGGGAGTTTTCTCATCCATTGACTGTAGAGACAAGAATCTATTAAAAATAGTTTTGGAGAAACAAAGCTCTGTGTTAAGATAGCACCTGCTGATCTTGCCTGCTGCTAGGCCAGGACAAGCAGTACTGCAGCCGTCTAGTGGAAGTCTTCTATCCAGATGTTATTTCAGACACAAAGGGAACAAACAGGACAATCTGCTTCAGTGAGCCAAAGGCAACCTTTGCCTTCCTCTCAGCTTGGCAGCAGTGCCTTCTGGCCATCTAGAGAGGGTACTTCTGCTGTACAGGGTTGTCCTGACCTTGGCATTTTCCCTTAATTCCTGTTGAAGAACCTTCCTCTAGGCTGGCACTCTATTTAAGGGTGGTCTTGGGCAGACTCTTTTGGTTTTTTTCATAGTGGAGCTGGGCCAGTACCTTAAAAGACCCATGTTCCTTTTTAAAACTGGGTTTTAAGTCACCGTGGGCTGTTACTTAGAGTTGAAGTTTGGATATGCCTCAGAGTAAATTAGTATTAAAGAGACTGAAGATAAAAGCTTGTGTTTGAACCATTTACGATGCCCGTTTCTGCAGACTGTTCTCTCTCCTTTCAGCTTTCTAACTTGCTGGACCTTGTGAGCTTCTGCTGTGAGCAAACACCAGAGGTCTTGGCTCTGTACTATGATGAATTTGCCAATTTGATTGAGAAGCAGAAGGGGGATCTGGACTTGCAGCTCCTGGTATGTTGCATAGTAGATTGAACTTAATAACTTAAATTAATTCTTCAGAAATATGATCTATGCATGCTTAAGGTCTGTAAGAAACTGATCAGATAAAAAGTCCTCTTTCAGCTCTCAGCTTTTTTTGGTTGTGGCAGATTCTTCATTGTGCTTCAACAGCTTCCTTTATGTTGACTTTTAAATTACAATAGGGAAACCTTTTAAAGGAAATTAAATGACATTTTTAAAGCCTGCTTTCAAGATTCATAGCTAAAAGTAGAATCTGAAAGAACTTTAAATTTAGGATTGAGATTGGCTTCTGGTCAGGCTATTAAGGCTATCTGATGGCTAAGGACTTGGAAAAGCCACAGTCATTTATGGTAATAAAAAAATAAATGGTATTTATGGAAATAGGAGAAGGTTTGTGAAGGCCACTGGACAGCTCTTTCTTCTCCCTGGGGACTCTATATGTGGTCTGTACTTGGCAAGGAGGGTACAAGCCATTTCTCCTCTTTCCTTGCAAGACTGAAATGCAAAGCAAGCTAAGGTTTTTCTTACAGTTTTTGTTCAGGCTTTTGGGGTCTTTTCGTTGTCTGTCCAGACTCTGTCAAACCTATTACTTTACATCTCCCTTGTTTCTAACGTGTGAAGTATGTGGGACACTTTGTGTGAAATAAAATCTTGCCAGCATTTTCTAGCCTTTTCATTCTGGTGATCTGCTCTTAGGACCCAGGACTTCCCTTGGCTACTTCCCTCTTCTAGCCAGCTGTCTCTGCATCACTGGGGAACTTCTAGACAAGCCCGCATCCAAAGAACAGGAGAGAAACTGGTTTTGCATGCTTAGCAATGTTTCCTGGCTTTGTCTCTAAAGGCAGGCCTTGGCTGTCCTTGCAAGCAGTTGGCTTGCTTTGATTGTTCCAGGATACTTTTGCTTGGCCTTACCTTCTGCATTTTCTGCTGCTGCTGTTGAAGCTTTCTTCACAGAGCTGAGCAGGTTTTTTTTTTCCCTTTCTTTATAGGACAAGTTTGGGAAGAGTTTGGTGGAGGACTTTCCCAGTGACTTTGTGGTGGATCTCAGCCCCACAGTGGATGGGTATGCTCATCACAGGCTAAGCATTTGTAATGCTTCTATCACTGAGAACTGAGTTTGTTAACAAGAGCTTGTCTGTCTTTCCTTGCAGTTCATTCTTGTTCCCAGTGAAGTCCTTATATAATCTGGATGAAGATGAAACTCAGGGAGCAATTGCCATTAACCTCCTACCATTGGTGTCACAGAGTAATGTTGGAAGGGTCACTGGTGGAATGAGCAGCCAAAGTAAAAGGTACTTTGACATTTAACTGTGGGATAACTGCAAAGGTAAAGGAATTGTTTTCATTTGGTGCACTTCACTGCTTCACTGTGCAGAGAATTTACCAGTTACCAGTGTTCTTTTCCTTCTCTTGCTTTTCGATATGTTTAGATAGGTCTAGAGGCAAAAGCTGGTTGAGAAATGGCAGTCTGTCCTGGCTCAGGCTGTTTAGTTGATCCTGGATAAATGAGATGTGTATATGAGAAGAGTAGCTCTTTCTTCTGGTGTTATTGTGATATTGAGTGCCAGATTAAAGTGGATAGGCAACTTTGAGGTGGCAAAATTCATGTTTTCAGCAATGCTTCTCAAATAGAGTCACTAAGGACTTAGTGTGTATCAACATTACAGTTTTTCTCACTCTCAGTTGTACTTGGACAACATAGACTGTGCTCCAGAGCAAAACCACAAACATGCAGCCACAAGTGAAATATGAGTGAAAAATAAGGGCTCTGTCTTTGCAAAATGGAGCAGGATTATGTAAAAAAAATAAGAAAAGTGTAATTGAACAGTAGGGCATCAAAGTGAAAAATAAGTTGTGGGTTGGTTTGTTTGTTTGTTTTAACTGGCACCTTCATATCCTATTTAATTTTATTGTCATAAGATTTTGTTGGTATTTTAGTTCTGGTTATGAAAGGATCACTTTAAAATAAAAGAATAGATAGCTCTTTACATGCAACTCTGGAAAAATGTGAATTTCCTCACTCAGAATGTGAGCAGCGAGTGGCCTGCTAGAAAACATTCAAGGATGTTTCTTCGCTGCTCACAGCTGTGCTTTGCACAATTTCATATAGTTAATCCTGACTTATTCAAATTTGATTTCTGCCAGCACTAAATCTGACCCCATTTTTGTCTGTTACAGCTGGTTTTATGCCCATATCTGCTTTTCCAGAAAACTGGTGATGCAGCTTTTATTTTTGTATTATTATTATTTTAACCATAATGATGCATATCTGCTCTGTGTTGCTGGGACTGGCAAGAAGCAGAGTAGAAGGTGTAGGCAAAGTGGCATAGGGAGGACATAAAATATAATGGGAAAGTGGTGGACATTCTGGAGGTATATAAGACTTAGGACCTGCTCCATGTTGGTTTTTTTCCCCCCAAGGGTAGTGTCACCACTATGTCTGTCGCCCTGTTTCCGACTGCTGAGGTTCTACACTGCAGAGCAAAACAGTGGAAGCCTGGAGGAGATTGATGCCCTATTAGGTATGGGAAATAGACCTTTTGTAGAGTCTGGCTGCCGACTTGTTCCTGTCCCAGATCTGCAAAGACTTCCTGCAGTTGTAGGAGGAATTGTGCAGTTTGTGAAGGGGTGGGATGCTCTGTTGTCCACAAAGTGGAAAGGAGGCAGGGGAGACAATTACTTCATTGAAAGTGGCTGATGAGGCTTTCTCCAAATAACCATTGGAATTGATACAGGCTTTGGTAAGAAACTGTCCACACAGAGATCAAAGGGTGGGTAGCAAACACAGTCCAACATGTTCTCTTTTTGCTCTGTCTCAGGTTGCCCCCTGTACCTGACTAACCTGGAGGTTGAAGGGAAGCTGGACTCTCTATCTAAGCAGGAGCGGGAATTCCTGTGCTCACTCCTGTTCTATGCTCTCAACTGGTTTCGTGAGGTGAGTAGAGCCTTGTCTGCAGCCGCTGGAGTGGCACTAAGGAGTAACACTTATAAACACTAATCTTGGGCTTCAGGGGTACAGTTCTTGTTGAAGAAGACTCTTGCCTCTTGAAAACCTTCTCCAGCAAGGTCCTGGTGATCTCTCTGTGTTTTTCTTTTCATTACCATTTATCCTTTGTCCTGCTGCTACCAGCAGCTCTGCTTTATTGGTCAGGGGCTCTACAAACTGCCTTGCTGATGTGAGTTTTTCATCTGCTGCTCAGCTGCAGTTTGTACATGGTTTGTAATGACTGTGGTTTTTCCAAGTTTGTGATTTTGTGGTTTGTTCTTCACCTCTGTGAGTTCACAGAAGGGTGAAATGTGGTGTCTTCAAGCAGATTTGCCCATGTATTTGCTAACAGTGATGGTCAGTGGGAATGCTCCCTGCTGGGGTTATTCTGATAACATGAGTTACGTTAGAGTTGGTGAATTCTGCATCTCCAGTCCTCCCTATTCCTGCTCTTCTGTCAGGATTGTCTCTTTCCTGGATGACCTGGGAAGTGCCAAGGGCTCTCCAGAGCCACAAGCAGCACAGAAACAGACAATGTACTGCCTGCTAATTCCTCTTCTTCAATTAATATTTGAGCTGTAGTTGTTGCTCTGTTGCTTTTTGTAGATTGCACCAATTATGTCCATGTTCTCATGGGCTTCTGAAGAGCTTTGTTCATGCAGTTTTGATCTGGTCACACAGGCCACTTGTGCTGTGTTGTGTGTTTATTCAGGACTTGCGAATGTTATTCAGGAAAGAAAAAGTGGATACAAATCTCCCTGTGTCAGTGAGTTTGGTTTGTATCTCTAGGTTGTAAATGCCTTCTGCCAGCAACAGGATGCTGAGATGAAGGGGAAGGTTTTGACTCGATTACAGAACATCACAGAGCTGCAGAATGTGCTGGGAAAATGCTTGGCAGGTGAGTAGGAAACCTTTGTACATTCTGGGCCTGCACAGGCTGATCTCAGGCATGGGGTTCAGCCAGACGAGCACACTGACTGGTCAATTCTACTGACCAGTAGTGCTTTACTCATGGCCAGGTCCTTTGACACTGTTTCTGCCTGTTCCCCTCTTAGTTCTTCCCCATCCCACTTCCCTGCACATTCCTGCATTAATTTGCGTAGTTCTACCCTTCCCCCTCTATCAGAATATCCCAAATCGTCAAGTTCCTCTTTTTCCTCTCATTTTATCACCTGGACTTTATAGTGCAGGTGTCCATTACTAAAGCCATGCCTGGAGTTTGTTAATGGCCCATCAATTACAAACTGCTGGAGATTTTTGGTCTTAGGCATTGTCTCCATTATCTCTTGTCTACCAGGTTTGTGTCTGTCTTTGTTTATGGCTTCCCCCATTACTATTATCACCTTTGACACTGAAAAGTTCTTTGATTAGATAAATGCAATGAAGAATGCACTATCATCTTCCACATACCCTTACACAAGCTATGGTTTGTAAACCAGCAGATGAACTTAATCTGAAATAAAGTGCAGCCACAACACCCTTCTGCTGCCCAGAGAGCACTGCAAGGCCAGCACAGAAAGGGCTCAGATGTGCTAGAACAGCCCTTCAGGCTTCACTAACATGGACAGATGTCCTTCAGCATCTGAGCACTTGTTTTCTTCCCTTGCTGGAGGAATGCAAAGTGCTGTAATTCCAGTGCAGTGTTGAACTAATTGGAGCTAAGTGCACATAAACATAAAAGCAGATGGACATTCACTACAATGGCGAAGCATATAGTACTTCCTTTAGATCTTGCCTGTATTTTGTCATTCAGGAGCTGAACTAACACAATTTCTACATTTTGGTTCTTTCAGCAACCCCTGGATATGTCCCACCACCAGCTACTTTTGATTCTGAAGCCCTGGAGGCTGTATCATCCACTAATGCTGTTGGTCCAGTAAGAAAAAAGACTGGTAAAGGAAGTTTAAAAGTGTCTGTTTACTTTTTGCTGGGTTAGTTTTTTGCTATTTTAACAAATTGACAGCTTAACCAGTGATCAGGCTTCCTGAGTAAGTGCAAGGCAAGTGTCAAGTGTGTGTGCCTAGCAACAGAAGAAAGATGTGGAGGGAAGAGCATGGCTAATGCTTAACCATTAGAACAGCTCAAGTTGTTGGCTTGGCATCCCCGCAAGTCCCTTCTGTAGCTGTATCTTACCTTCTTTATCCAGATTTTCTTCCTTTCTCAATAATGTATCTGAGGAAGAAACATTAAATTTGGGTTCAGATGTTTTTTAAGATGATGTCCCACCCATTTTTTCAATCACTTCATAATGTTTAAGCCACAGTAAGAACAGGTAGACTTGCTTTAATTTCTTACAGTGATTTTGTAAAAGAGAAGCTTATTGTGTGAGAGCTCCAAATGAGTTTGACTCTCTTTTTGGACTGTGATCCTGGCTATGGATGACACATTACCTGTGCATGAGCCATTCTTTCTTAGAGCTGATTAGAATATACCTGGTGCTGTTTCCCTAGCTGCAAGTGCTGTCTGGTGTTGAGCACAGTGTAGCCTTTGTTTCTGAAGTTGCTTTTCTCTTTAAGGAAAGAAGAAAAAGACTGATGGCAGCAAAGCCAGCTCTGCAGATCATTCTCAAGGAGATGACAGTTCTGAGGGAAACCAGCCTGATACTGAGCTCTCTGAGCTGGAGAAGGTATGGGTATACCCCTGGGAACTTGCAAGAGAGACAGACTAGGAAAGGTGACATAGAAGTATAAACAAGAGCTTTGAGGGAGAGGTTGTTAATTTCAGAAGTTAATCTCAGTTAAGGGGTTCAATTCTGCTTTCTGACACCTGCCCCTCATGGTGCTTATGGGTGCCTGAGGTGCAAGTCCATAATGGGTTTCACAATGGCCACAGATCCACAGAAAGGAGATGGCAAAGGTAATTCCAGTTTCCTAAGTATTTTCCCTAGGAAATTTTTAGTGACTTGTACAGTTCAAAATGAAAATGCTTCTGATTCTAGTGCTTGTCTCTCTACTGGCTATTGTGAATTCTTCTTAGTCTTTTCTTCAGCCTGCAACAAAATGTTGAAGTCCGTGTGAAGGAAATAGCTTTATTGGAGCTAGAAAGTCTTATAGTCTTGCAGGTTGCAATCTTAGTGTTGCCATTTACTTTTCAGATTGCAACTGAGAGAGAGGCAGAAAATCCTCTGGCAAAGCTGCAGAACTATCGCCTGTACTTCCGAGAGTTAGACCTTGAGGTGTTCACCGTGCTCCACTGTGGGCTGCTGACAAAGTCTGTCTTGGACACAGAGATGCATACAGAGGTAAATGGAACAGAGTAAAACTGTACTACTAAGGCTTTATGTAACTGCCTCTCTCAGAGGTCCTGCCCTTTCTGTTTCATTGTCATACATAGACATAATGTAAAGAAAGGGGCCTTAATACTGAACGCTGCTAAGAGGCAGCTTGCCTATTAAAAAGAGCCTATTGTATTTAAGTAAAGCCTGTGTTGCAAAAAACCAAGTGTCTCAAGGCACAAACGGGTCAGAAATTCAGCATGAATTTGGGACTGGTGTCATGGATATGCTGTCAGTGTGCAGGGTCGTGTTTATCATCTTATATAAACTGCATTGCTGTGGAAAGCAGAAGTGCTTATTTTTGTTACTCTCTTTGTAGGCAGGCTGAGTCCATCTGTAGCCTAATTGTGTTAGGCTACAGTGAGATTTATAAGATGTGAAAAGGTCATGGCAGGCTAGAGTACAGCCTGGCCTGCTCCAAGGAGAGCTGTGTCTGTGCATGTAGGTCACAGGCCAGTTGGAAGACTGTTTGACAAATCTCTGTGTCATTATTTCAAATTACTTCTTGACTATTACTCGACTGGTGAATTTTGTGATTCTTTGGACTTAAACCTCTTTTTATCTTTTGGAGCTAATACTCAGTGTCAATGTATGTAAATCAGTTCTCTGTTACTGGTGTTGCTTCAGCTGTGTTCAGAGCACCAGGCTTGCTTCACGCTTCAAGTAACCAGAACTGATGCCCTATACCTGCAATGGGGGAGAAATAAAACCGTGGCATCTATCACATAGGTCCCTGACTGAGGTTAACTAATTCAGAATTCATAACTGGAAATGGAGGGGGTGGACTTAAGCTTTATGGCACTACAATTACATCTGGGTCCTGGAATTGACTATTCTTATAATTGCAGTTTTGTGAAGTTGTGCAGCTGGGGCCTGCTGAACTTAGCTTCCTTCTGGATGACCTGTGCTGGAAGGTGGAGCATGTGCTGACCCCAAGCTCCACAAGGAGAGTGCCCTTTCTGAAGGCAAGTACTGCAGCAGCCAGTGGTGCAGGGCAGAGACAGAGCACATCAGTGGCCTCCTCCAGGCCTTCCCAAGAGAAAGGCTTTCAGAGTAATTTTCAGTTAACTGGCAGTCTGAGCCTAGCTGTGTGTCAGAGCAGCACTTGCTCTTTCGAAAGAGACTTCTGTACCACTTCCCTTGCTGAAATGCTTGTAGCATCTGGTTCTCTGCATGTCTGAGGAAAGGGTTTATAACAGATGGAAAGCCTTTCAGCCTCAGAACTAGAGTAACCCTTTTCCTAGTTCTACCTGGGAACCCTGGCTCTGCTGTTCAAGGAGCAGTTCAGCTTAGGCAGGCCAGATAGCTGCTGCATCCAACAGAAGCTGCTGTATCCATGCTTCTGCTTTTTCTGCAGTCTTTAGAAGAACACCTGAGTGCAGTAATGCCTTGCATTCCTGGCTGATGCCTTCAGGAGTACTTTACTCCAGTGTGTGGCCCACTGCATTAAACTGTGAGAAATTCACTACAACCTGATGGACTCTGTCAGATTCAATGTTCTTTCTCCTTGTCTTTCTACCAGCTTTCTTACTCTGTGATGCTTCCTCATAGAGGGTATTGACATCAGGAATTGCACTGGTCAGAAACAGTGTTAGCAGTGGAGCTTGGTGTGAAGTTATTTTCAAGTAAGGCTGATGAAATGACTAATTTTTTTTGATTTGCTGCAGGAAAGAAGCTACAAGGATATTGGCTTTTCCCACCTGTGTCAGAGATCCCCCAAGGAAGTTGCTATGTGTGTAGTCAAGCTACTAAAGCCACTGTGCAATCACATGGAGAACATGCACAACTACTTCCAGGTGAGTGGGCAGCAATTTTGACTCAAAAAACTATCAAGTGTTGTCACCTCTAAAGGTGTTTTTAGTTTTGTTTGTGGAAAAAAGGCTGCTTAATTTTCTTCAGTTTTTTTAAACATGGAATTATGGAAGTGGATTCTTGTGCCATTACCTTTCCTTGGATTAGCTTTTAATGAATTATTTGTTCTGTATTAAAGGCAGTTATACAAAATCGGGGTGCGGAAGATGAACCAGAAGTGAACATCCAGGAGCACATGCTGATGTCCTCTTGTTACCAACAGCTGTTACAGACTTTTCGCTCCCTATTTGCTTGGTAAGTTTAAACAAAAAAGTATATAGTCACCTAAATGAGCAAAGTCCATTTATTGCTTCCTCCTCCTGTTCGTCATCTTTAAAGTGTTTGTACCTAGCAAATAGCCTGTCAGCCACACAAAACAACACACTGTGATGGTTGAAGACTTTTGGGCACTTTATAGTTATGTCAAGCTTCATTGCCTGATCCTGAGCTGAACTAAAACTGTAGGTGATGCATCACTGAACTGAATAGAATTCAGTGTGCTTTTGGATAAAGACCAGCATGAGTGGCATACTGGCACACCTAGATGTGCAACTCCTGTTCTTCCCAGGAGCCTTGGAATTTCTTAGCAGGTCCTCTCATCCTTTGCTGAACTGTCACATCCTGAGCAATGAAAGAATTTCTTTTGTCAATGGGAAAGGATGAATCTGTACTTCATTGACTAAAAGCCAGGTGCTGTTGCTGCATTTGAACTGCATTTGTGTAAAACTCAGTAGTGCTGGTGTACCTGGGTTTGACCTCTGCTAATATAATCCAGGATAACGTAGAAGCTTTTTGTGAACTGAAAAGTTTCTGTTGTGTGTGCACAAGGTTTCCCATTCAGTTTTTGTTCTTTTGTGTCCCCTTATAACTTTCGTATTTCAGAGCTCTTCTTGCATATCCAGCTTCTTTATTTTTAGTGTTGCAAAACTATGCCCAGAGAAGCTTTTGCGTCTGATATCTCTCTTCCTTCTAGTCTGATGATGAACTGGATCTTTTTTTTTTTTTCCCCCTTCAGGAATGGTTTTTCTCAGTCTGAAAATACTGACTTGCTAAGGTCAGCTCTCCAGGTGCTTGCAGGCAGACTAAAACCAGGAGAGACAGAATTTCTACTTCTTGAGGATCTGATAAGGTAGAGTCAGTGTTTCCAAGCTCTGAAAGAGATGAATTTCAAGCAATTTCCCCTATTTTGTGTGGGCATTATGGGTAAATGTATGTTTGGGACCTCTCACGGAGCTAGCAATGAGCTAGCTAGCTTCAAACAGAGGTTTGTATTTAATTGAATGCAGTGCAGTCAAACCTATTGAAAAGGAGCTACTGGATTATAGAATATGCATTAATCTATGGATCTCATTTGTTTGAATGCTATTTGAGATGAAGAGATTAATAGGATTCACAGGGGAATAAGTATGTTCTGGATAGTTAAAATGCTTACAGGAACACTAAGCAAGAGTAGTATATAAAGATGTTGCTGGACTTAATGTGATTGGCGCTTGAAAGAATTTTCTCAGTGGCTGAATTTTTATCTACTAGTGGTTGACTACCCCTTCTTCAGGAGAATACTGCCACAGACAAAATTGTGGGCTACGGAGACCTCGTATCTGAGGTGGTCTGACACTTCCTTTTTATGTATGTTTCTGGCAGATTATCTACATTAGTTTTACCTTTTCCCTTTCCTGTCTTCCCCAGTGAGAGTTTTCACTACCTGCTGAATTTCCAGCAGAGTGTTCCTAACTTCCACTGCGCATTCATCCTCACTCAGCTCCTGATCACCATCACTGAGAAACCAATGGCTGGCTGGAAGAAAGAGAAAATTGGTAATGCGTGAAGCACCTCTAATCTCACATCCGTTTTTGTGCTGGTTTTGCCTATAAATCTTGGGTTCTCTCTCTGGAGGGCATCTTTTGAGGGAGAGATTTCCCATGGTGTCCTAGTAATCTTGCTGGGTGAACAGTCCTAGCTGTTAGAAAAGGAATAGCAGTAAATACATTGTATCTTCTTTGGCATTTGTTTTGCTGTGCCTCAGTCTCTTAGCTAGTGTTTTTGAAAATCAAAACTTCACAGCTTTTTAGAGTTGTAAGAGCAAGCCTGCTGTTCAATTTTGGTACCAGTTTAATCACTGATTATGGAGGTGATCACAGACTTAATTTGATACAGCTTCCTAGTGTAAGTACAGGTGTCTGTGAGAGCTCATTTCTAAAAATTGTGGAAATGAACTCAAACACAGCTGTTACTTCAGAGCAGAGAGAGGAAAACCTACATGTTCTTAACTCCATGCAACAAACATTTCCAGTTGAGAGCTCTTCTCATGGGTTAGGACCTGTTCTGTAAGAGGAACAGCATTCAAGCAGGTAAGACATGCTTGCAGGGAATATACAAGAGAAATATTGGGTCTCCACTTTGTCACACTCTGAAATAAAGACTCCGGACAGTCACCTCTCTCAGCCATACCTTGTCATACTGAAACATCTCTAGAATTTGTTCTCAGAACCCCACAGTCAGTCAGAATTGAGACTCCCTACTTTGAGATTATTTTACTGTTTTTAAAAAGCCCCAAGTTAGGAGAACTGCCCCACTGCTTGTGGCAGGGAATAACCAATTTTAACTGATTATTTCCTGGTTTGAAACATTTCTGCAAGAGAGAAGCAGGTTTCTTAGCAGTCTTGAATTAAGGAATCTGTAAACTTTAAACTTGCCTGTTCACATTTATTATTGTAGCACTGTGGCCAAAAAGTCAAGCCACTTGTTATTGGAATTCCATTTCTAGAAATTGATGCCCGAAGGATTGCATATTGCCTAATTAAAATGAAAGAGTTGGCACACTGTAGGAGCTACCAAACAAATAAGGTTTAATATAAGCTTGTCAGGGAGAAATGTCTGGAGATGGCTCATGGATCTGAAGTGAACAGCTATTCCAGACCAGAACACACTGGATGTGCAAATATTTTATGATACATATCCTTGTGGCCTTACTGCTTTCTTAGGGGAAATGCATTCTGACTTATCAAAGTTCAGGTATATTGAGGAGTAGCGACACTGTGACCTTTCAATAAAGCCATTTGGGCACACTGCCTTTATAGGGAAGAAAGAAATTGTCTTGGATTCTTTCTCCAGTAAGTTATCCCTTATCTTTTACAGCTTCACTAGCAAAGCAGTTCCTTTGCCAGTCATGGGTGAGACCTAGTGGAGATCAAGAGAAGGGCAGCCAGTTCAACAGTGCACTGCATACTCTGCTCTGGTAAGGCTCAAGCCATTGCCTCAGTGCTGAGACACTCATTTTCTGATAATTCCTGGTGCTACAGAGGAATGATCCCTCTCAGTCATAACCCTCACACAGTTTGGCCTACATTGTCTTGACAGACAGTGAGTGATAGGAAGAATTCTGTTAGCCATTGGCTGTAGAACCATGTTTGGTAGCTTTCAATGACATTACTTGTGACAGTTCTAAGTATTGCTTTGGATTTTCTACATTTGATTGACTTCGGCATCAGAATGGGCTTGACAATATTAGGCTATGTGTTGCGGATAAGGCAGTGTTTAAGAACTTGCTGTGTTATTCTGTATAATATTTACCAATTAACTAAGCTGGGTTTGGATTTAGTGTCTACCTGGAGCACACAGATAACATCCTGAAAGCTATAGAAGAAATCTCGAGTGTTGGTGTCCCTGAACTGATCAACTCTGCCAAAGATGGATGTTCTTCTACTTACCCTACTCTAACCAGGTAACTATATCAGTAGAAACTTCGAATTTCATGAGATGCATAATGGCAATTTCTGCTTTTTAGTATTTAATTTTCTTAATTTTGGGTCTGTTATGGTTTCATGTTAATACTGCTGTAGGCTACTCTAGGCATGTGTAAACATTTTTGGCAGCATGCAACAGGTTAGTACATGGTTAACTTTATGTTGAGGCGGAATGTCCTTGTACATTAACACAGTGCTGAGTTTATTATTTGCGAGCCATTTTAATTGGAGAAAGGGCTGCTATCTGTTGTCAGGTATGCTGCCTCTTTCTGTGCTATTTTGGTATAAAGCACTCCAAAAGTTAGCCTGAGAGGCTTGGGGTGCTTGTAGGCAATCCTGGGCTGATATGCAGTGTGCAAAAGCACACTCAGGGTGTTTCTGCTCCTGGTATAAGAATTTGGAAATGCAATTTATCCAGGGATAGCCAAATTCCTGCACTTTGGAACTGTTAAGATCATCTTATGCGAAGAGCTGCAAACCTTTCACTGTGCACCCCTAGAGCTACAAAAGAGTGGGGGGTGTCTATGTCTGGTTCATACTGAAGAAATGATAGTGACTTCCCAGGATTTTCCATCTGTCTGGGCAATGGGGCTGGGCTGGACATGCTTATGAGTCCTAGGGTCAATCTGCAATTTCCTATTGAAAAGAATGCCCAGCTGAGTAACCTTCAAGTTTTCCACATTGTTCTGGGGTCAAGAAGCCTATCTTGGTGCTCAGAGCTGGCTTTTAGTTTTGCTCTCGCTTTATCCACAGGCAGACATTCCTGATTTTCTTCAGAGTAATGATGGCTCAACTAGAGAGTTCAGTGAAAAGCATCCCAGCTGCGAAACCATCAGACTCAAGTGAGGTAGGAAAATAAATGCACTGGACTGTTTGAAGGGAAGAAGACCTAAGTTAAGCTGTACAATACAATAAAGGTACATAAACTGGAAAGGATCTTCTGAACTTTGCCTAGGAAACGCAGTCAGTTCATTCATCAGCCAAAATTGATATACAGGGTGACATATAAGTAGCATCCTTTTTCACTGGTTTGTACCATGTCAAAAATCTAGTAAATCCAGGAGAAGCTATAACCAAAAAGCAGGTAGTACTCTGCGAAACACTGAGCTGTGCAGTTGGCCTGCACACCTGTGTGGGAGCACAAAGTTATTTTGCAACCAAAAGCTGTTCCAAGAGCAACGAAGTGTGTTAACTCAGCATTTTAAGCCATGTGGGCACTGATCAGGCCGGTATTGCCATTAAGTGTTTTTGCTTTGATAAGTCTCCTGTGTTGAAGCTTTGTTCCTCTGTCTTCAACAACAGCAGCAAAATGCTGAGAGAGCATCCAGGAAGGTGAGAGGAAATACACCATCTTGGGTTCTTATCCTCTTGCATACCATTAGGTGCAACTGGAGAAGCTGCTGCGGTGGAACATCGCTGTGCGGAATTTCCATATCCTCATTAACTTGGTCAAGGTGAGATTGTTCTTGTTTTTCTGGTTTTACCATCATGTTCCCAGCAAAGCCCAGTGTACCCTGGTTCATGAGCACAAAGATCACCAAACAGCCATCCTGCCAAGTACTTCCACCTCACAGGCACTCCATTTCACATGCTTATGTGGTCCCTGTTGAAACTTGAGGACAGATGTTGCCTTAGAACAGGTTTCACACTGTAGTGAGAGTATGTAACAAATTGGCTGATGTGCTTACATTGTTTCCTTTAGACTTGTGGACTGATCTGGCTATTTTTTCCTCTCGACCAAGCAGGTATTTGACAGCAGGCCTATACTTGGCGTCTGCCTGAAGGTAAGCAAGAGTTCAAAATAACTGAAGAGAGCAGTTCAGGAACCAGCTTTCTTGAATCCTTGCCTCCAATGGAGTAGAGGTGGTTAATAAATTGTCTGAAAGGAGCAGAAACTATTTCTTGTACCCTTAACTGTCTTACACTAATCTTCACGTGGCTTGACGCGAGCCAACTTACTGCGATTGGCATTCCTGATTTCAGACCCTTTCCCTCTTCTCCTTTCCCCATGGCAGTGCAAGTGAGAGGAGACATCACAGCAGACTGGTCTCCCTCAGAGCCCAGAGAGATCATATGTCCATCTGCAACTCTCCCTTTTCTGACTCGTGTATATTTAATGATTTTAACATTTTGTAGTTAGTTCAGTTTTATTCCCACTTTGTGGTAAATACAGCCAGGGATGTGTATAACTGAGATATTGTCCTTCTTACCTCTTTTTGCGGTGACTGAAGTGGGACTCTTTACTGATCCTATATATCCCAGTACAGTCTTCATGAGTGTAGTCTTTTATTAAGTGAGAATAGTCTCTGGGGTAGCTTGAAAGAATGTGTCATTATCTTATCTGACTTTGTGATGGTTCTTTGAGCAGGAATTTGAACTACCCTTCTGATGAATTTATCATTCTTTTCTAGTATGGCCGTCTCTTTGTAGAAGCATTTTTGAAGCTTGCCATGCCTCTTCTGGACTACAGCTTTAAAAAGCACAGGGTAAGCCTTTTGGAGACAGCTATCTTGGAACCAGCTGGGAAGCAGGACTGGTTCTTGCTAGATGAAGAGTCCTGTTTTGTCATATGTTGATATGTTGGCATGACACTTGTGACAGACACCTCATGACAAACACATCGAATGTCTCCCAGCTGTGCTGTGTCCTTATGATATGAGGTCATACTTTTATTACCAGCTACTTAGATGCACAATGCAAGGCTCCTATGGCTTAATCCTGTTTGTCTGATGTTTCCTGAATATGTGCATCATCTCTATCCCATAACCCTTTGGAAGGATTGCTGGGACTGTTGGGAACACTGTCTCAATATTGTTTCCCTTATGGAAAAGTACTTTGGTAGAATGATTTGCTGGTCTACTTATTTATTGCAGGATGATGTGCAGAGTTTGCTGAAAACCTTGCAGCTGAGTACCAGACAACTTCATCACATGTGTGGCCATTCCAAGGTAAGATTGAATTTCAAGGTAAGTTTGAATTGCAGTACAAACTGCTGTCCTAAGAATGATTTATTTCCCATCCAGGGCATAGGTTGGTTCTACTTACAAGCTTCCAGGATTATCTGTACAAACAAAAACTCTGAGAGAAGAAGCAATAGACATGGCTTAATGGCTCTAAGTTAAAGTGTTTGGTCTGGAAGTAGCTGACTTGGATGTCTGGTCAGGTTAGCATACTTTTCTAGGGCAGAGGCTCTGACATCTTTGGTCGTTGACCTCTGTAAGACAGTGTTTCTGAGGACACAAGCCAAGATATTAGAGACCTTTCATGAAGTCTAGATGCCAAATTGATAATACGGGAGAGAAGTTTCAGCAAAGATCAACAGGCTTAAGAGTCAGAAGAATCAGCAACAGGAGGTGAGCAAGAGAAAGCCTTACTCAAAATCCTCTTGAGGTGCCTTTTTGGCCTTGTTACTTTGATACTAGGGAAGAGGACAAAGGGAGAGGAGGAACGTTGGAACGTTCAGTCTGACAGTCTCTGTAGGAGGTTTGGGGCAGGAAGGAAGGAGAGGATTATCACCCTGTTTACAGTGTAGAGAGCCAGTGATTGTCATGAAAGAGAATCACACGGGAAAAGGCAGTTAAAAGGAACTTCATCTGTGCTGCTTTGTTCCTGTTAGACTCCTAAGAGGTTGAAGAACCCATGTCTGAGGAGGGGCTCTGACAAATTTATTGAAGCAAGAAAGCCAGCTATCAGCATGGTTCCCCAAGCTAGATCTGTTACCCATTTAGTCCAGAGCTGGCATCAAGAGCATAAAAGCCTAGGTGGGGATCAGAATGTGCCATTGCAGCTATCAGCATAGGGGAGAATTGGAATCTGGCACAAACCCTGGAGATGTTAAAAAGCCCTTCTTGTGTTTGCAGTGAAATCCTCATGCCTGCTTTAAAGTCACAATTCACCTTGTAAACAGGATAATATCACGGCAGCTTGTGATGTCTTGTCTTTATGTTTGACCAGCATTTTCAAGTGCCATGGCCCATGGTCCCTCTTAGCATGTAACTGCAATTAGTGAACACCTGTGTTTTACTACTGCTCTTCTATCTGTTGCAATCTGATTAGGTCTCTGTGCCAAATCATTTTTGCAAGAATGAGGAGGCAGCAGCTGAATCTAGGCAAATAAATGTATGCAATGAATGCTCCAAACCTGTTTGAAGAGGAGCTGACACCAACATTTGTCAAACCAGTCTTGATTTCACTTGCTTACTGATGTACCATGCAGTGTTACCTAGGGTTTTCTGCTCTCCCTCAATAGAACTCGTCAGAGCATCACACACCAGAGAATAGCAATGGGCTTTGTTTATAATTTCCTAAGTATTTGTCATTTATCCTCTCACATTGAGCCTGTCTTCTGTTTATGTATCTAATGCTTGGCATAAGGACAGTTTCTGGAAACAGATTTTTGCAAACGCCATGGTCTCCAAACTGCCTGCAGGCAATTGGGCAGGTTCCAAGACCAAGGGAGCACTGTGACCATTGGTTGTATCATTAGCGAGGTTTTCTGTGATTTGGAAAAAGGTTACAAAGTATTCTCATGAAAGAGGAAAATACTTATGCACACAGTAATTGTTTATGGCTCTTGGCAGGTTTTCTGGTTAGCAATGACTATAGTGTACTGCAGATCCAAGCCTAGCAGAAATGATGCTCACAGAGAGCTACATCTCATACAGTACCTGGCATAGCTGCCCTTCCTCAGCTGGGCTTTGCTTACAGCAACTTCATGTGTTCTTTCCTGTTCTAGTTCTCCAAAAGCCAGTGCTTGTTTGGTCTGGACAAGCTGCCTTTGGAGTTAATAGCTTACACAAATTCCATGTAGCTAGCGTAAAGGAATTGCATCAGGCACTGAGCAGGAAAAGATTGTCATTGCAGTGGTTTATTCAACACCTTTCTCATTCTTTCTTCTCTGTGCTTGGGAATTAGGCAGTATCCTGACGTGAAACTCCCTGCAGGATTAACTTGCAGCTTGCGGCTATCAGCAAGTGGCTATCTCCCTTCCTAGTGTGTAGTTTTGGAGTCTGGCCACTTGTAGCATTGCTTTTTGCTTTGGACTGGCATGGTGTGGTTGTCTATTGCTAAAAAAAATGCTTATCTAAGTTTTATTGTTTAACAAAAGCTATACTAGAATTTGGCCAAGAAATGACATGATCTGGGTGAGCTTTATGGGGATCACATCCCATCCCTCTCACCTGTATGACCAGTGGCTTTTTAAATAGCTAGAATACTTCGGCAAGAATCAATCAAAGCCATGTTTTACTGTTCATATTTAGATTCACCAAGACATTGGACTGACGAACCATGTGCCTTTGTTGAAGAAGTCTCTGGAACAATTTGTATATCGAGTGAAGGCAATGCTGGCGTTCAACCACTGCCAGGAGGCATTTTGGATGGGTGTCCTTAAAAATCGGGATCTTCAGGTGAGAATCACTGTCCTGTCTGGGGCAATTAAAACCTGGGAGAGAACAGTGCTCGTCTGCCCATACAACTCTGCCCTTGTGTGTGGGTAGGGCTAAAGGGCCAAATTCAGTGTGGCCGTGTTACAGTCATGTCTAGTGCAGCAGGAGGAAGTGTTTTATTCCAGGATGGAGGACCTGTGTCTCTGGGGGCTTCCTTGCAGGCAGGCTCTTGCACTGAACTGGTCAGGTTTTATTGTTTGTGGTGAAGGGGTGGGGGTCCTTCCTCTACTCGCTGACAAGGACTTCGTGCAAAGACAGGAAAAGATGCAGTTCACTTGTGGATTTAACAGAAGCCAGTTCTGGCTGTTTTATTCATCTTTCACTGTAGAAGCAGGACAGTTGAAACAAATTGGGCCACGAAGATGCTCCAAGGGCTGGAGCAGCTCTGCTCTGGAGACAGGCTGAGAGAGCTGGGCTGGTTCAGCCTGTGGAGAAAAGAAGGCTTCAGAGAAACCTTAGAGCAGCTCCTAGTGCCTAAAAAGGGGTGACAAGAAATGTGGAGAGGGACTTTTTACAAGGGCCTGTAGAGACAGGACAAGGAGGAATGGCATTAACGTGACAGAGGGAAGATTTAGATTAGATATTGGGGAAAAGTTCTGCTATGAATAGTTCTATGAGGGTGCTGAAGCGGTTGCACGGGTTGCCCGGAGAAGCTGTGGCTGCTCCATCCCTGGCAGTGTTCAAGGCAAGATTGGATTAGGCTTTGAGCAGCCTGGTCTAGTGGAAGGTATCTCCTGGAGGTAGATTATCTTTAAGGTCCCTTCTAATCCAAACCAGTCTATGATTCTAAAAGTTGCTTTTTACTCAAAGCTTTTATTAAGATGGTAACAAAATGCTGCTTTCTTCCACCCTGGCACACTTTGCCTGCCTTGCATTTGCTCAGTACGGGTTTTTTGTGTTCATTTCAGGGAGAAGAAATCCTGTCCCAAGCTTCTGGAGAGAGGGGCGTCGATGAGGAGGCCTCCGCAGGAAGTCCTGCTGAGGTACCGCCGCTCGGGCGACTCGTTTGTAACTCGTTACACCGCAGAGGCAGCGGGGGTCAGTGTGTGTCTGACGGCGTTGCTCCCCGCAGGAGCCGAGCTGCAGCAGCACGGACGCCAGCGACGAGGACGCACCAGGCGCGGAGGGACCCGGCTCCCCGACGGCGCCCTGACGGCGCGGGCGGGGCCGGGGGCGCGCAGGCGCGGGGCGGGGATTGCGGTGCGCAGGCGCGGCGGCGGTGGCGGCGGGGCGGCCATGTCGGTGCAGGAGGACCCGGTGCAGCGGGAGATCCACCAGGACTGGGCCAATCGCGAGTACATCGAGGTGATCACCAGCTCCATCAAGAAGATCGCGGACTTCCTGAACTCCTTCGGTGAGGGCGGGGGCCGGCGGCGGGGTAGGGTTGTCTGCGGGCCGGGCGCCTGCTCGCGGTGTCTCACTGCCGCCTCCCCACAGACATGTCGTGCCGGTCCCGGCTGGCCACGCTGAACGAGAAGCTGACGGCGCTGGAGCGCAGGATCGAGTACATCGAGGCCCGGGTATGCGGCAGGGCGGGAGGGTCTGTTCGTGCACTGGGCCGGCCTTGGCTGAGTCGTTTCCTCTTCCCGCAGGTCACCAAGGGTGAGACGCTGACATAGGCCTGGACGGCCCCGGTTCCTGCCCCACCGGAGCACCGCCGCCCTGCTCGGGGCCTGCCTCTGCCGCCACCGCCGCCTCTGCTTGTGTTGCCAATAAACCGCTGTGCTCCTGCCCTGCCTGCTCTCTGCCTGCCTGCCTGGGGCTGGGCCAGGGATGCCTGGCTCCCTGCCACCATCCCGGATGTCCAGAGTCAGCTCTTCCGTCTACCTGACCTGTGCAGTTCGGGCCTGCATTCCTTGCCGCAGTGGGGGCTGTGATGGGAGGGAGCATGCTGCAGGGCTGCAGGCCTGGTTGCTGTCAGCTCCATGAAGTACTTGACCAGCCTTTGAGGTGCTGTGTGCTCCTGCTGGTGTCACAGCAGAAAACCTGGTGATCCTATGGTTTGGACTGTGTCTCAGCCTTCCTATGTACATGCTGTTAGGGCTGTGTGGGGGCAGGCTTACCTGGCCTGGTGCACATCACATGCCATAAAGGAGTGCCTTCTCTCTTGGGAGGCAGGTGGCAAGTAAAAGGAAATCTCTTTTCTCTTCCCACCACTCCTCTGTGTTTTTCACTGGGCATCTAGAGCTGCAGACTTGCAGGTCATATTTTGGTTGTTGGAGAGTCCATGGAGTTGATGTCAACACAGGTTTTACTTCCCAGCAGTCTTTAAATGTTTTGATGTGTTCTCCAGTTGACATCAGGTGGTTGCTCCTCAGCATAGGTCCTCCTCTGAGTTCACAGATTGTTCTCTGTAGGATGCTCTGTGTTTTCCATTAAGTGCTCCAGCGTTTCCCTCAGCTCAGGTAGCCAGTTACACTTTACTGGCGAGTTGGGCTGCACATCCAGGAGGCTTGGCTGCTTCTGGTGTCTAGTCTCACCAGAAGTAACTGCTTTCTAGCAACCCTGCAGAACTTAGAGGAGTGGAGCGGAGCAGTCATGGATCATTGCCCTTTTGCTTGGGGGTGATACCAAATGATGAGACTGCGTGCTGTCATACAGGATTGGCAGGTAGAGGGAAAGCACCTATCTCTTTCCGCAGAGGCAGTTGCTCTCTGGCCCAGGTGCATAAATAGTATGCCTGTGGCCTATGCACTGTTCATTCTGGATGTGCTGGAGTGGAACCATGAGATCTCTGTCCTCTTGGAGACCTCAATACTTGTCTGGAGAAGGCCGTGAGTGGCTTGATTGGGCTGAAGGTATGTGTGGGTTTTGGGGGTATAGAGACTACCAGAGGTCCCAGTCTAGATTATCCTAAGATTCTTAACCCAAAGACTGAATGAGAGACAGACAGACATCCCTGGGAGGGGGTCTGTACCGGGCTGACCTTTTCACCTGAGGCATGTCTCTTGTTCCTGATCCCAGCTAGTAGTATGGTTTGTGTCTCTGATCACTTGCTGGTCTTCTGACAGGCCTTTGTAACAGTTTTTCTTTTTCCCTTTGACCCCAGTGTTTCTTGCAGGAATAGGTGTTGCCATACAGTTGGTGTGGCCAAAGCAGTTTTGGTGTAGGGCTCTCTTCCAGAGGGTACTGCTCCTCGAACATGTGCTGTCATAGAGCTGGAGCACTGGGATCAGCCTCTTCGGTTCATCTCTCAGCAGTGATGCTGGCAGCTCATTGCAGTTCGGGGTCCTGCCCTTTCAGAGAGTCTCAGTAGTTCCCTTGGGCTTTGCAAGACCAGGCTTCTGCTCTCGGTGCTGCTCACTCCAGCCCATCTCTGGGAGGTGGGGAAGCCTCCTGGTGCTTAGGCTGATACTGCTGCTTACAGTAGCTGCTCTGATGTGCAGCCTTGTTAGCAGACGGAGCTTTGCTCTCTTTGATTGTTTTAAAGACTGGGGAATTCTGCTTGCCTTTTTTTTCTTGTACTGTGTGTATTTCAGAGTATGATGTCCCAGGAACTCACATTAAACTTTTCTGGAGTAGATTTGTGTATTCTGCATCAGGAGATTGATTTACTTGCTGTGTTAGTGGTGCTTTTTTCCCTGCCATATGTTTAATATAGCAGGAGATGAGAGGGTGCTTTCCTTTTGCCCTGGGAGAGCTGTGCTTGGACACCCTTGCTGCTATTGTTGGTAGCTGAGATCTTTTCCCAGAGCTCGGGCTTGGGAACAAGCTAGTTTGAAACCTCTTAGGAAGGTGCCAGAATGGTGCAGTTTCATTAGAGCACGAGCTGTATCTGTAGCTTGAGAAAGGTTTGCACTCTCAAATGGTAGCAATGGGCTTCTGGTGCTCACTGCCTGCAGGACAGGCAGCCCGACCTCTTGGTCTGGTCAGAGCAATCGTGCAGTCCTCATTTGAGTAACAGTTTGGGAATGAATGGCAGTACTGAATTCTGATCTTGGGCAGGAGCTGAGGTGATACTGTATTGGCTATGATACTATTTTTCTGGTGTCAGCACAAGAGGGAGAAGCTTTGCATATATCACAGAGATTGTAACATCCAATCAAAAGCACATATTTTTGGAGCAGATTTCACAAATAATCCTAGCTTCTAGTGAATAACCTTTCGGCTCTCTGGGTACTGTTGCTGATAGAGCTGTGGTATTTGGAAACGTCTTTAAAACCAAATGTATCTTCATCCCTTCTGCACTGAGGTGATTGAACCTGATAATTCAGTGATCTGAGATGATTTCAAGAGCGGAATGTGTTAGGACACAGCTGAGTTGTCAGTGGGGCTGGGAAGCTCACAGGGGTATGGAAGGTTTCAGATTCACTGAGATCTGGAGGGGACCCCAGGGAACTGGAGGAAGAGGAGAGATGCCGAGTGGGAGCAGGTTTTGTTGCAGATTGCTCCCAGAGGCTGGTGAGGGGTGGATCAGGAGAGTGCCCTCAAAACCTATGCTGATGCCCTGTGCTTGCTGCAGGACTTGCAGGCTCAGCCAGGCAGCAGCTGGGAGCAGTTTGTTGCTCCCCACTTCTCTTAGCAGTCAACAGCCCCTTCTTCAGATCCCTGGCACCCCAAGCCTTTTGGGAGCAGGGCAAATATTTTGTGTAGTAGCAATGGAATTGCACAGATGACATGATTATAGATGTGATGAAACAGACATTATTCAAATTCACCGCCAGGAATGTAATAAACTACAATTTAAACTTACTAGAAACTGGCATGTTTCTGGTCAGGGTTTGAACAATGTTCTCCCCATGGTGTTACCTTTAGTATCTGCAAAGACCTTGGTGAGAGTTGAGGAAGCACTTTTTCCTGAGCTCCAAAACTGCAGGCCATTTTTGTTTTAGAGGCTGGTCAGGGAAAGAAACAGCTCACAGGAAGTGCCAGAGTCAGGTCTGCCTTCCTCCTCCTGAACCAGACTGGGTTTGCATTTCAGACAAATGCTTCAAGTATAAGAGAAGCAGAAACTCTTAACAGCAACTGCCTTAATCAGCTGGGGTTTGTGCTCCGGAGGGCTGAGCATCTGGAGGAGATGTGACATTCAGGGTGGCACTGCCACCTTCCCCTCTCTGGCCTTTAAGATGGATTGCCATTTACCTGCTGGGTTTCTGCGAAAAAAACCAGCACATTTCCACAAGAAATCTGAGCTGTGAAATGACACTTTTGCTCTGCAGCTCAGTAGTCTGCAGGGCAGACTGTAGGCACAGGAAAGCTTCTCAACAGCTCTGTAACTCAGCCAAATAATGAAAACCTGTGAGACTCAAGGAAGTGCATAGTAGCCTGCTGTTAGGGGTGTTAGCACTGGCAGTAAGGAGAAACAAAGAGAATGTTTCTCTGAGTCTGTCAGTAGGGTCTGCAGCATGCACAGATTTCATCTTCGGCATCTTCGGTCTCTGTTGCCGCTTTTCAGTAGTGATTAGACACCGGATATTTTAAATGTAAATAAGAAGATTTTACTACAAGAACATAGCTGTAGCATCACTTGCAACACCTCATATTAGAAAGCTTCTAATGAATTTAAAGAAAATGTAATTTTGACTAGAAGTAAAAGTTTAAGGAAACAATAAGAAGCAATCAGCCTTAGAGGTGTTCTGCTTGGTTCTTGGTGGCGTTTAGGAGGGATGCTAAAAGATCAGTATAGGATAAGAAACTCCTGTTTGTAGCAAAAAATTAAATAAGGCCTAGTTCTTAAATTTAACAGGCTCTAGCAAAAACATGACTATTATTTTGAAATATTAGGATAATAAGTTATTATAGCAGTTAATTCCACAGAAGGGACAGAATGAGAAAAATAATCTCCAAAAGCAGGAAGGGATCCACTCTCCTGTGTGGTTCTGCAAAAACTGACATGGCTAAACCTTGGACTTCCTCAGCTGAGCCAAAGGCAAAACGGCTGCTCTCTTGTGATCTCCCAGCATAAGAGGGTGTTACTCATTCAGTGAGAGTGTGGAGGGTTAGGAGAGTGCACTCACTGCTTGTTGCTTTTCTCTTGTTCTCTCTCAAAGGTGTTCAGAGTTTAGTAACAGAAATGTATCTCTTAACTAGCTGTAGCCTGCAAGATGCAGCTGGCAGGCAAGCATAGTCCTCCCTCAGTTACTCTTGCTTTGCTGTCTCGCAACAGTTGTTTAAGCAGAATTTATTTAAAGGAAAAAAAAAAAAAAGTAGCAACTAAGTAAATGCACAGAAGGGACTAATTTAAGCAAGATGTGTCACGGGGGTGTTTTAATCTGTCAGAAATGTGGTGATTAAACGAGCAATTACTGCTCTGAATATGTACCAGCACTGGGCCCCTCCTACACTCACACAGGAGTATTCCTACATTTCTTACGCAATCTGCCTGGGTGACAGATCTGCACACCCACTGTTCCCAATTACTGTCAAGCAGAGAGCTGCTTTTGTGTCTCTGAATCTCTCCTGGAAGTGATTTTTCCAGCATACGTTCCCCGTTTCACCATTAACCTAACTCTCTCAGAGGACAGTTCCCAACAAAGGGCAAAGTAAACGCATGTAATGCGTGATAAAGCAATGTAATTAATTAGATAATATTCTCCCGGCAAAAGCAGATGGGATGGTATTATCTGCTTTAAATGTTAAATGTAACATGTAATTAAATATGTCAGGGTAGGTGAGACAAGGCACTGGAATGGGCACTTGTGGAAAGCCGATGAAACTACCTGCTTTGAAAACCCCCAAACAATTGAAAAGTACCCACCTGTCAAAGGAAAAACTCCATGCACACCTCCTACAGGAAGTACACATTACTTTCTCTGCGTCCCAGTCTCTCCAGAAGCATTGGTACATGGAGATCAGAGGGAGCATGCACAGCCTGCTCCTGCACGCTGCACCAGGGTGAAGCCATTGGCTTAATTTGACAAACGCCTCAGTGTGACTACATGTAAGAGAACTTTTGTACAGGGCAAAACTTTTGTTCAGGTGGAAATCTATCTCAGGGTGCGTGGTGAGGCCTGAGAGGCCTCTGGTCATAGCGAAAGCAAAAGCTAGGCTGGGGAAGTTTGCTTAGGAAACACTAGTATTTTCTTTGCCTCAGCTGATGTGGGTATTGAGATTCCTGTCTGATACTAAGCAGAGCAGCTTAGGGGGAGGGACGGTGTTGTGGAAGTGGAGTGTGTCCAGGGGCCGAGGGCTGGCCCAAGCAGGGTGGCCCTGGGAGTAAATGGTAAACTGAGGAGCAGCAAACTGCCCCTCGTCACCTGGGTGGCTGCCCGCATTCAGTACAGGCTGCTCCGCTTTGTTCTTACCCCAGCCACCTGCAAACACAATAGATCACGCTGGACCTGACCCCTGCTGGCAATGTCCAGTTCCTGATGAGTGTGGTATGAAACCCACCCGTGTCCTTGCTTCCTGCATAGGCATTGCCTGAGCCTGGGGACACTGGGCGGGAGGGCAGCATGCCCAGGCCTCCAAACTGTCATCATGGCATCCCCATGGGCCCAGGCCTCCCACCTCAACAGGGGTACAGTGCTGGAGTAGCTGTAGGCAAGGTCTGGGGGTCCCAGCTAGTCTGGGCTGCTGAGTCAGTCCAGGAGGGCGCCCAGCTCCTCTGCCGCACACCAGCGGGATCAGCCATCGGGTGCTTCGGCAGAGCCTGGGGGCACGGAGAGCACTCAGCCCCTGCCGCCGCTCCTGGGTCGTGGCTGCCGCCGGGCAGGAGGTGCGGAGCCGCCGCTCCTGGGTCGTGGCTGCCGCCGGGCAGGAGGTGCGGAGCCGCCGCTCCTGGGTCGTGGCTGCCGCCGGGCAGGAGGTGCGGAGCCGCCGCTCCTCTCGCTGTGAGTCCGGACGGCCGCGCGAGGCCCCGGCGCTGGCCCCGACGCCTTCCTGTCGCCCGCTACCGCGTGCCTGCCCCGGGGTCCCGAACCCCGCACGGCACTGTGGGTAATTGCAAGGGAGGAGCTCAGGAGCGTCGCGTGGTTGAGGGCGTTTCGGGGTTGTGTCCTGCTCTTGGTGCGGGGCTGGGTTGTTGGTGACTCCCTGAGGTGCCGCACTGCGCTGCGAGGGGTTGCGGTGCTGTGGGTGTGAGCCGCAGGGCTTCCGTGTCACCTCTGTGTCTTCCTGACCGGGTTTATCCATCTTTAAAAAAAGTATTTTTTTTTAGTTGTGGGTTGGTTTTTTTGTATAAAAATCTCTTGGCAGTCCCTGCACTCTATGCGTAGATGAAGACTTGTTTGCCTTAACTTCACTCAGGCTACAAACATGAGCTCTTCTGGCTTCTGATGAGCTCGTTTTCTTCCCTTCAGAGCTTTCCAAGGACCACAGAGAGGAGCACGCAGTGCATAAGGAGAAATACAAACCAGGTAATTTCAGTGTCTGTAAATGCATACGGGGGCACTGACATTCTGTTACCAGCGCGGCTGGAAAACAGGCCGCAGACCAGCTCAGCTTGGCAGCAGCATGGCCGCCGTGTCTGGGCTTGCTGTGAGAGCTGAGGGAGGAAGCGCCGGTGCTGGGGCAGGGGGTGGGTGGACTGTGACTACTCCCTGCTCACCCCGTGGGGCCGGGCACACCGCGGTCTTTGAGTTTCGCGACTTCTCTGTCTCATTTCAACTACATTGACAGCAGGAAGGCAAGCAGATGAATAGCAGAGTTCTCTCACTGGTGGCATTGCCCAAGGAGCATAGAGTAGGAGCAGTTTCAGACTGAGCTGGTGTGAATCAGTTTTTGTCGTCTTGCTGGAAGAAGCTACCAGCTTTCACCATAGCCACAGCCCTCCAGGACATCTGTGGAACCAACTGCTGGGACCTACCTGAGACTCGCAGGTGCGCTTTGTGAGGTTGGTTTGGTTTGGTGTGAGAGAAGGGCAGGGAGGGACTTAGTGTTTATGTTTAAAGTAAAATTTAGCAAGATTTATTGTCATTATGTAACTTAAAATGAAAGGTGAAAGTCGTTCCAAAGGAAAAAGGTTTAGGGGTATCTGGTTTTTGTTTTGAAGCAAAACAGTTTTATTTCACTTTATTTGTATTTTTTGCTACCCCATTGTACAATTTCACTCAGATATATATCAGCAGCTAAGCAAAAAGTTGTTGTGTACAGTGGTTATTAACCTCACTTTCTAAACAACTAGGAGAAGTCTGGCTGCACACAAATCTTATTCTGACATGTTAAAAAGACCTCACTGCAATTAAGTTCTGATTTACTGTGGGGGAAAGCAAGATGATGTCTGTTGTTCGTGTTATTCCTCAGTGAGCTCTTGGTGAGGCTGGAATGCCGGTCTGTCATCATCCTTCTCTCATTATGAACTATAATCAACTAAATCACTTTAAAACATACAGTAATTAAGTGCCTGTACTTATCCTTTGTTTAGATCTGATTTTCTTTGCAGAAGAGCCACAGGGGAATTAATTGTCCATAGTTTAACAGAAATTAGGTACCCAACTTCCTTATTTATGTAAACCTTGGTGACTGGGCTTTGCTATGCTGGAGGCACAGAAAGGGAGATGGGAGCAGATGCTGGCTGCTTCTCTTGTGGCAACCAGGTCTTATCATAATGGGGTGCATAAGTGCATTAGGCAAATGTGCTTCTGCTGCTGGTACAGCCAAGCAGTCTGGTCTTAAGGTAAATTAGTCTGTGAGCCGACGAGGTTGATAGTGTCTCCTCCGCCTTCAGTGTTGAATCTGCTCTTTGTGCGTGGTGGGACAGATCTGCTAGTGCCTACCTGCTCACTTTGTCTTTGGGATTATGGAAAGCCAAGATAAGGCAGCTGCCATGACAGGTTCATGTCACAGGAATAGCAACGTGCATCAAACGTGCCAATGGAAGTGGCCTTCACTAGGTATTAGGAGCACCAAAGACAAACCTCCTGAATTTCACTCAACAGCAAAATATGTGGATGTTTATAAATATTTTTATGAAAGGCAATTCATCAGTTAAAAAAGAAATCTTTATATTTAAAGCAATTTTTGTCCCTTTGGGCCTGGTGTTTCAACCATGCATTCTGCAGAGAGGCCTAAAGGGTATAGCTTACAAAAGCAAACATTGCAAGGTATAAGATGAGTAAATAGGAAGACAAGAAAGATCCTGAGAAAGGCTGAAAACCAGAGCTAGGGATACACAGCTACACAGAAATTACACTCTTTATTGTGCGGCCAGGAATGAGTTTATCCAGGGTGTGGTATGTTGGGTTCCTGTGTTTCAACATCTGCTGTGGCTTACAAGGGCAGAGAGGGCAGATGCATTTCCTGCATTCCCTATTGGGTGCTCACAGTCCCACATTGCCAGCCTTTGTCACACAGTGATGCTGTGAGTCAGGCAGGGCTTGTGGGAGAGCTAAAAAATTCTATTAGACTAATTGATAGAGTTCAAAGCTTGTTTGTCCAAAAACTTGCCAGTCTTTCCAGGTGTTATATCAGGTGGTTAAATATGACGTATTATCTGCTACTGGAGGTGTCTTGCATAGAGTCATTATCAGGAACAATTTAATTAAGATATTAAATTGTTGTTTTCTCACAATAGGCCTAGGAAGGCAGGTAAGCAGTTTTCTGGGCCTTAGCCTTTAAACGTGGATAAAGTGGTTGTGTAACTTTCCCAGAACCAAACAGCAAACCAGTGGCTAAAAAGAGTTTCAAACTAAGGACCTTATCACTTGAAGAGCACTTCTGCAGGCCAGGAAAGAAGAAAGCCCCTGGAAAAACCGATGTACCAGGAATGTGGGACCTTGGCCCTCGTTCCAAAGGAGGGGTGGGTTTTGCAGCTGTTTTGGAGTCTATGTGTCTAATTTCTTTTATCTGAGAACTGATGTGCTAAAAAGTTGTCTGTTTCCAGAATAAAGGTAGGTTTGCTTGTGTATTACACTGTCCTTCTGAAGGTATTCTCTGGGCCTGGTTTGGGTTTTGTATTAGAATATTTTCCTGACTGATCTGTTAGGGCTTTAGAGAACTGAAACTGCCTGTTGGAAAAGAAACAGTTCTCCATCTGGAAAATGTAAAGGAAATACTTAGGTATCAAACCGCTTGATTGGAAGTGTTTTGTTGAATGGACTCAAAAGTCATTGTAGGAAAATGTGTGGGGGTATAAACGGTTTTTCTGTTGTGCCCTGCATAGTGGAAGTTACTTCAGGCTCCCCAAGAATTTTTGCATCTCTTAGTACAATATTATCTTAGTTGAGATGCTGCGTGAGAGGGGATGCAGTCAGAGCAGGATACTGGACCATGGTGGGCAGAGGCAACTGTTCAGAACCACAAAAAATGCATCATCAGAATAAAACAGCCTCAACCCAGAATTTCTCGGGTGAGTTTAGCAAAACAAAAGGAAATACTGAATTTTGGGGATATCAGAAAGCTTTGCTTCTGTGAAAATACCAGTGAGAAATCTGAGATCAACACAATTTTGTAATTCATAAACCTAGTTAGTGGAAATTTTCTTTCCATGGCAGGTTGGGAAGAACAGATGTTGAAGTGTCAAAGTCTTCTGAGTGCCAAGGGTTCTAAATCTTGCAGGGCCTTCCTATGAACTATGTTCACTATCTATCTTCCCTAATTAGTACATTGTAAGTATAAGGATGTAAAAGGCACAGAATAAACATTGCTTTGTGAATGGAACAGGGCCTGTTACTCACATCTGTTGTAAATAGTTAATTAGACATCTTGGTAGTTGTAAAAAAACAACAACATAAATGATCAAGTCATTTCATTTTACTCACGATGATCAGACATTTGTTCTTCCTTAATAATCAAAGGCCAGCTCAGCAAGACTCACTCAGAGGTGTCCTCAGAAGGTAAATGAATCATGATGTGAAACACCCATTGCAACAGAAAGGATTTCAAAACTGAAGTGCCTAGAGATAGATGCCATGTTTGCAGAAAATCAAATCTAACTCAGAAAGCCAGAGATCTGTTTCTAATGTGCTTTTTTTTTTCTCTTTTGAGCAGGCACAGCAATGGAGAACTTGAATGTCCTACTCCGAGACCTCACTGAAGAGCAGCAAGGTAAGCGTAGTGCACAAAGGTCAAAGCTTTGGCTCATTCACACTACACAGCAGTGTTTGCTACAGTGGTTATGAGTCAAGAAAACTTGTTTCCTCTGAAAACACACTCCGTCCATCTCCTTGCTTGTAAAAAGAGACCATCAGTCAGTTCCCAGCTCTTCCACAGGCCTTGAGTGTGTGCTGGTGGGAATTCAGATGGGTGAAGAAGATTTTGTTGCACATTAAATGCCTGGTAAGCTGTCTCAATAGCCTGATATCCAGCCCTTTCTGCCTGTCTGTAAAACAGCATGGTCAAAATAAATATCCATTAAATAGCCAGGAATACTTCCCCTGCTTCTCTGAGACAGAGGCATCGATAGTTTGTATGGGCTGTTGACATTTTTCTACTGATTTCTGCCAAAATGAGTTGCTTTATGCAACACAGCACTGTTGTTTCCTCTACACTCACATGCTGATGCTGGGCAGTGTGTTTAGAGTCTGATGTCTGTCACCATATCTGTGCTGAGCATGGTAAGAACACTGCCCTGCAACCCACCTCTATTGCTGCACAGTGATTTGCTTGTTTTCCCTCCCAGACATTTTCCGGAGGGCTTTTACTGCTGATGCCAGTTACTTGCAGAATCATGAGAAAACAAACAAGTCCTTCTGGGAATCACTTGTAAACTGTTTAGCCGCTATCAACCCACCTGTCCTGAGCACTGAAGACAAGAATGTAAGTTACTATAGACACATGCGTCTGAAAAACATTGCTATACAGATACTTTTGTAATTTGGAGAGAGAAAATATGCAATCTAATGAGCTGATATGCTAAAATGTATCTAAAATATGGAAGTGCTGTAAAAGGGCACTTAGATAAATGAGACTCAGGCCCCTGTTTTTTCCTTCATTGTTCTCCATGTGCAAAAAAACCTGCCTTTGTGTAAACTCCTCAGGATCTGTCCAGCTCAGTTTTCAAGGCAGGACCATTGTTAGTGACATTTTTGCTGTAAGATACTGCAGAGATTCCATGTCCATTTTCACACCCTGTATTTCTCTAGCTCTTTAGACAGTTAACTGTTGTACACAATGGTTTTTTTCAAGTTGGTGGATCAGCTATAAGTTACTGCATGGAGCTTACATTCTCTTCCCATCTTTGGCATTACTCTGTCCCTGATTTCCCTGTTGTGTAGTAGGATCAGGGGATTACCTTTCCCACAGATGGGGCAGAATACATTCATTGATATAGCAGGGCATGTTTTTACAGGTTATGTTTTGTTGGTAGGACTATTTGCTATTTACTTACTTTTCTTTCAGCTCCTCAACGACTGCAGTGTCCTGCCTGCAGGCTGTGCAGCCTGCTTGAGAGCCATAGAGGAGGAAGGAGTGAGGGCCATGACTGTTCTCTACCTCTTGCTGAAGACAAGGAATCCATCTGGGTACAGGCAGCTGCCCAGCTCTAAGGGAAAGGGTGAGTCCTACCCCGCTTGCACGTCAGCTATTTTGTCAAAATTGCTGCAGTGCCAGTGGGACTTGACATTAGTTTGAAAATGCTTGGAAGTGATTAGTAGTGAATAGCTAAAATATCTAAAGGACTGCTTAGAAAAGTCAGTTAGACATGGTGATAATGGGAGCCAAAGACAGTATTTTACTTTAGTTTGATTTCAGTTCTTCTCAGGGAAAAAGAGCCCCTGTATTTAGGGACAGAGGATATCCTGGCATAGTGATGCCAAAGAAATTTCTCTGACTCAAAGTTATGTCCTGGTTTTTCCTGTTTAACTGGACTCGAGACGCCCAGGACACTTTTTTTCATGGACTGTTATCCAGCCAGCCTGGACCTCCCTGAGCTCTCACAGTGGTGAGAAATCCAAGCTGAGCCACTGAAAATATTTTTGCAAGTGACTGTAGGAGCACATGTAGTGGATAGAGGATAGAGCCACGCAGGATGCTAAACCTGGCAGCAAGGGTCAAATAGACTCCACTGCATTTCTCATGCTTGGGTGTGTAGTGAGAAACCAAGTGCTGTTCCACAGGGTCCACAAAATCATTAGTTGTCTCTCTTTAATAGATTACAAAGCTGCACTCACTCAGATGACCCAGAATTTAACTGGATACCCTTAAGGAGATTCTGTTCCCGCTTTTGTCTAGATCAGGCCATGTTCATGAAGGGGAGGTTTCTCCTTCCGGTAATTTGGCCTGGCTGGCTTTGAGGGCTCTGCTCTTGTGCCACAAGAGGGTGCTGGCACTGCGGCATGGACACAAGGAATCTTGCAGAAGTCCGGGGTGAAGGGAGAAGTAGCCCAGGGAAGGGTGCGCAACTATTCTCCAACTAAGGCATCTTTCAGCTGCAGCTATTGCTTCAGGGAATGGGAGTTTTCATGGAGGTAGCATTATGAATAAATTAAAGGCCAAAATATGAAACTTTAGGCATTTCCCACACTCTTTTAGGGAAGTCTAAGCAGTAGTGTGTATGATGCTTTAATCTGTAATGCTTTGTACTTACTCCTTGTGTGCAAAAACCATGGCTGAAATAAAACAAAGGGTCCGATTTTCCAACAGACAACTTTTAATTCAACCATTGTGAAATCTGTCATTGTAAAAGACAGTAGAGGTGAACAGTTGTTTCTAATACCTTTTTCTCTATTTGTAAAACAGATGAAAAACTGAAACTACTGAAGAGATTAGAAAGGAATCTTGTGCATTCACAAGGGGATAAAAAAGCTGAAAACTCATCCCAGGAGTCCACGGATGAAGATACACAAGGTAAAGAGGATTTGTTTTATTTTTCACTGATACATAATTTAAGCTGATTGCACATTCAATGAGAGATTCACATCAGGCTTGCAGCAACTCTGTAGCAATTCTGCAGAACTCTAGAAAAAATAGTGAGAAGTTGTGCAAAAGAGAGAACAGAGAAAATAATCAGTATGCCCAGATTCATTATCGCTCAATAGTGGCTGCCTCCTGCTCTTGTGGAAGTTGGAGGTTTCAGAAACACAGAATTCTGCTGCAAGATTTATTCCCAAATGAAAAGTCCTAACTTCTATGATCTTCAGTGCTTATAGCCCAACTGAAGCCTGTGTTACAGGGGGAGGCAGAACAGTCAGTGGACTGTAGGAGCTGCCAGTGCCATGGTACTTTCAGAAGCATTGCTGATGTTCCTGTTTCAAATAAGAACTTTCTTACTACACCCATTTATACAAATTATTCCAACTCCAGATTTTGCTGGTTTTCTCCTATTCAGCCAGTTTGGCAGAGAGCTGTGAGGCAAAAGCACCTGACAATGATTCTTGCATTTCAAAGCCTTGATTTTTACCTACATATCCTACAGCTATTATTGTATTATGAGCAAACAGCTTTAGTGCTGTTCTGATACTTCTGGCACATTTTCCTTTAATCTGATGAAAAATCACTTTGTCTATCCAGACAGTGATGGGGAAGATTTAGGAAGACAGAAGACTGAAGGCCAATTACTTGGAGGTAGGACAAAGTCACAACAGTATTGTTTTTACTAAAGATAACCAATATAAACGAGAAAAAATGGATAATTTCTGGCATTCTTTGTGGTTTGACTTTTGAACAAAGGTATATTGGCCTGTACAGACATAGGAAAATGACCAGTCAGAATGTGGCTGTAGGAAAGGCATTTCCTACAAGATGAAGCTCAAGTCGTACCTACGCTTACCCATGCACTGTGCTTAGAGTTTAACCAGAACAGCAAAATCTGCTGTGGTGGGAGAAGTCCTGCGGCCTGGATCTGCACCACTGCCATTGAAATGTAGCAAAGGAGCTTTGAAAATACCTGTCACAGCCGCTACTTACAGGGGCTGCATTCAGCCCTTGGCGCTGACCAGAGATCAGCAAGAACCACACCTTGGGTCTCCTTCCCAAGGCTTTTCCTTTCCTCCTAAAGGAAAAATGGAAAATAAGTACTATGCGAATGAAGAAAATGTGCTGTGTCAACACACAGAAATAGCTGTCAGCTTGTGGTGTAGAAACACAGATGTAAAACAATTAAAGCTTTAATCACTTAATGTCTTAAATTGATCTCAGCTCAGATGTAAGGCTGGCTCGTTTGAACTGACACTAGGAGTCTGTTTTTCTCACAGGAGTCTGATTCTACCTGACCCCAGATATAGAGAAATGGAATGTGAGGGGTTAATAATCCATTTATGTTTCCTGTTTTCATAATGCATAACCCACAGCTAAACTGCCTTCTCTAATGGCTGGAGTTGAGATCTGCTTTGTCACTTTTACACAACCACACTAATTTCAATAGAGGTGCATGGGTTAGGACTGGTGGCAAAGCTATGTGTATTCATCATGGGCATTAATCTATATCATCTATGTGTAATATTTTAGGTGTACCAGCAGAGGTCGTTCCCTACACAGATTCAGGTAAATATTCCCAGATAACCTCATCCTCCTGAAAGGAAAGCTCTAACTGTAGTTTCTTCTTTCTGCCATGCTTATATATTAAAAATACCCTTCCAGTTTGGCTCTATCTTCAGTTCCAACAACTGAACATAGAGCCCATCAATCTCATACTGCCCAGCTGTTTCAAAGAACCTGGGATCACTGTGACTAGTCAGTTTTATTGTTATCTGTTCTTGGGCTCTTTTAACTTCCCTAATTTCCTGGCACTTTCAAGTAATGTTTTGTCTATACCGAGTTACCAAATGTGCAAATACTGGCTGTGCTTGCTAGTGCTGATAATGATGGGAAACATGTTATTTGTACTTTACCATCAGAAATAATGAAACTTCAATTGCAGATGGTAAGTACAAACAAGCAGAAGCTTTTTTTTTGTGGATGCTGTCTTTCAGAACTAAGTTTTGATCAGTGATGATAGCTATACTAGCTCCTTGAAACACAGATATTTCCTTATCAAAAGGTGGAAATTTGAGAATAGTTATTAAAATGTACTAACAGAAGAAATACTGTGCAAGTCATCCCATGACACAAAGGTGCAGTGGGACTATTGCATTTAGGAGGCAGAGTAATAAAGAACAGACACTCACCAAGCATGAATTGGTGTTCTGATAAATTCTGCATTTGTGGATCATTCATACAAGTGCATAGAGGAACATTTGTGAGTCAGGCTAGTGCAACACTATGTTAAGATTAATAACCAAAATAACTTTGTCCCCAAACCAGAACTTGATCAATCCAGAATGCCGAAATAATCAAGAATTTAAAAATACAACTCCAGTATCAGGTGACCCAAACCAGAATCTTTTGGCAAAGTTGAGTTGCTTCATGGTTTAAAAGCACAGCAGCAAGGGCCTATAGCTCATTTGCAATGCATTTCCAGTACTCGCCTATTACATCTTTAGGGAAAATTAAGTTCACTGCCAGGCAGTGGTTGCCTGGATGCACAGACCAGTGTAAGTGAAATCAGCACCTAGAACTAGCGATGAATCAACTCCCAAAGGCCGACACGCAGCAGCCTGCCCAGGGGTCTTCTGTGAGCAACAAACAGAAAAAGGAAAAAAGCCTTCTGCTCTGCACATGTCATTGGAGATGTGGTAAAACAATGAGCTCTTGGTGATAGCGCAGTTGGAAAAAGAACACGATTTGGCAACTGCACGAAACTGGCATTGAGCAAAACACTCTCTATTTAAGCCTCTAAAAATAAGCAGCTTGTTGTTACATTATTCTTTCTATGTATCAGTAAGCTAGCTAAGGGGAGTAATTGCCAGCTACAGTTCTTAATTTGGGAGGTACAGAAATACTTCAGCATCAGGCATAAGTAGATTGATGGTTCTTATATTCATGCTTGGTAATGAAGATGATTGTATTATGGTGCCTGTGTTTGTGCAAAGCACCCAAGAATCAGACTGAAACTTCCGTGTACTACTGCTTTACTCCCACTAATTCTGAGATTACCAGTCGTCTCAGACTAGATAGAATAGACTTGGAGTGCTTTGAAACAATTCTGCATTGTTAATGCAACCATCTGATTATGCCGTTTTGAAAACAGCCAACCTGCTTTTTGGGGTGATTTAAAAATTGCTAATTTGACCTGAAAGGCTCATAGGTCTTTCCTTTGAACAGTTTTACATCTATTCTGTTCTGAGAATCAATTTCAAATATAAGGGAAGTAACATTAAAACTTCTTAACTTCAGAATTCCATGGCAATAAAAGACATTTCTATTTTGTAGCATGTGATGAGAACACTCGCCTCCATCAGTGGACAGTTCGATGGATGGGCATACGGAAGGACGGTAATCTTTTAAAATCTGTTTCTTTCTTTCAATTCAGTTGATGTCAACCCTGACAAACCTCAGTCCATGAATAAGATCTCTGGTTCAAAAAACCCTCTGTTTTTTGACATGAGTACTTTGTTGAAATGCCTCAAGGCTTCCTGATGAAAATCATCTCGACTTCTCGTAACACGTGCATGGATGTTTTGTAACTGAATCTGGTGTACCAAAAGTCTTGTGGAAATAGACTGTATTAACTGAGCCATAGATACACTGTATCTTAAGGTGTATTTGTAAGGGCCCCGCCTGCAGTTGTGACCTAATTTTCCCCTCTCTATTTCAGATGAATTCTTTCATTTTGTAATTCTTTGCTTTGCAATTGGAGCTTTACTAATTTGCTACTACTGCTACAAAGGTAAGGCAAGACTTCAACAGAAGGATAAATTGTTGCACCCTGGAAAAGTGATCAAAGCCAAACCTTTAGTTTGTTGCCTTAGATTGGACTATTTCTCTTGGAACTGGTTTGGTCACCTTTGCTTCCTTGGAAACCACAGGGATCTACTTTGGTCTAGGTAAGTGTATCTACAGCAGCCAACTCTGTATCTGTGCTAAGGGTAGAAGGTCACACGGCCATTGAGCAAGGCAAATCCATAGAAACGGCTCATGATGTGATGCTGTACGTCACCGTGATCTCATCCGCCATTCCAGTGGGGCTAGAGACAAACGTGCCTTAGCGACAATGAAGGGAAAGGTTGACTCATTTTTCATTCTCAATGATCACAAGACCCTGAGTCACCTCTTCCTGCAGCAATGGCTGAATGCTAAGTTGCCATGACAACAGACAATTTTAGCAGCAGGGCAGCCTTCCCAGATATGCTCTCTAAGGTGCTGCACACTCAGGCTGCCATTCACCCTCTGGCACTGAGGTGGCTGAACCAGGATGGTGGCAGCTACTGAAAATACTATTAAAAATATGGGCACTCTCAGCAATCCCATGGGATGTGGCAAGAAAGGTGCAACTAGCAGCAAGGCACAGCTTCCCAACTGAGTACAGGAGTCACCGCTGTCATTGTGGGCTAACGTTTTTGGTAGGTTGTGGCTGGTTCTCAGAAATCAGCCTGATCACAGCTTTATTAATGATATTGCAAACATGCTTGTTTAAATGGGGATCTTGGGTTCATTGATACTGCAAATGCAGTGTTTGGGTTTTGCCATTTTTCTATGTTTTATGTTGCTATCTGGCTCACCTTGACAAAATGTGTTTGTTTATGCCATTAGTGTACCGAATTCGGAGCGTACTTAACAGCTTTGTTCCTCTGATTGACAAATTCAGGCCAACAGGTAACTGTGACCTGTTACCGACTGCATGCATAGCCCTTGGATCTTTCTGGGTGCTTCATTTTGGTAAAGCCTTAAGACGGACTTCCCTAAATTATGATTTCCCATCTTCCTAATTAAAAATAAAGAAAAAAAAGAAAGTATTTCACTCCAGTTCATTACAGGTGCCTGGGGCTGAAAAGGAATTATTCTTGACTCTCCTTGTGGCAGAGCATTTTCACATTTATGATACTCTCCCTGGTATGGGATATTAATTATTTCCTGACAATGTCTGAATAAGAATTCTAGATCTCAATTAAAAACAGAGGGAGTGGGAGTAATTTCTTTTGCTGGGTCTTCAGGTAGACTCCAGGCTTGTATTTATCTGTGTTCATGAACACAGAATATGAAGAATGCTGAACAGCTGTGCAGATATGTGACAATTTGCAAACAATAGTCCTGACATTCATCTTTTCCTTCATCATGCAGGTATGATGAAGGCTGACTAGGAGGAGTATTTCAGGAGAGTTCCACAGAACCCTGCTGTCTGAATTTCTAGTATTATAAAAGCTGCTTTATGAGGTGAACACAGAAACCTAATGGCTAATGTGAAATAATGAAATGTTAAAGCATAAAAAGACAACATTCCCTTGCCACAAAATAAACCTGAAACTTCAGTACAGGGTCCTGCTCTTTCTGAAGCGATTCATGGCTCAGCAGAGCTCATAGACAGTCTGGATGTAGGTTTGTATTAATTGCATTAAATATAAACACATTCTCCTTCCCTCCCCCATGCAACCGTGTTAATCTGCCTATGGTCTATCAAAATCAACACAATGACCACTATCATCCTTCACTGTTTCTGGATGTTTCAGTAGGAATCTTGGCACCAACAAAGCCGCCTCCTTTTCACCCTGTGTGATGCCACAATCCAGGCACACATCAACCACTTGCTTACACAGCTGAGCCCCAACAGTGCAACAGCACCGAAGCAGATTAATTTATTGTGGCAGAACTCAATACCGTGGGCGTATAATGATTTCACCCCATGAAAGCTGGGTGAGATGTAACATGCAGTGACAATAAAAGTGCAGTAATGAGATTACTAAGAGCAGCAAATTTCATCTCTCTTTCTGAGGGGAAAAATAGAGTGCTTGATTTAACTTATCCCTCAACATTTTTCTTTCTTTGAGTAAAAGAAAGTGCAACTTTAACATCCCTTTCATTTTACAGGGCCATGTTACACATTATATATGTAGGGCTAATGCAATTATATCCATAGAAAAATTAAGGTATCAAGTCATACAGAGAGAGCCATAAAACGTAGAACTGTAAGGAAACGTAGACCTAAAAGCCAAAGAACCCAGAGTTTTAGAGAAGCAATTTCAAGCCTTGCTTAGAAAATTAAAGCAGTTACTTACTTACTTTTCAGTTGCACTTAATGCTAAGCACCAGCGTGGATTGTTCTTGTTCACTGCAGTTCCATTTGCACATCCAGAAATGCCAACAGTTGTTCGCAGGCCTACACCCACAGAGCCCAGCAGGTACCTAGCATGGCGGAGGTTAACCCAAGCAAGGATGAACACAATTGATTTGTAATATTTCCATTCTCATTTACATGTCTGTAGAAATTCTGTCATACCAAAGTACTGTATCTTCTGTGTTGTTAGTCTGCAAATAGTCTTGCTCAGCCCAGTATGGTGGTGTTAATGTCAAATGGCTTTTGGGTGAACTGAAAGCCTATGCGGTCACCCTGCTCTGATGAAAATCAGTTTCCTCTGCTGTGCAACATCTTTCTGAAAAGTAATTTGTGGAATAGTCAGGATGAGAAACATTTTAGTACTAAATATATTTTCAAATTTGCTTTTTGACTGCAAATAGCAGTCAACAAAATGAGTTTTTTCATAAACGAGCTGCTTAAGGGTAAAATAACAAAACATTTGAAACTAGCAAAACATTTAAAACTCATCCAGTGGAACCCATCATGTGAGATGAACTCTCCCAACTTAGAGCAGCTCACATAAAAAGAGTCAGTTCCAAAGAAAAGATCAAATTACACATTCAGTTGCATCCTTTCAGGTATCTGGGAATTTCCTGCTTTTCTTTCAGCTCCTTCCCCAGTCCATTTCAGCAGTTTAAATATCCTGTCTCTTGCCCAGTGACAACACTCTTATTATGGTCTCATGTGTCACCCTTACTGCAACACTGGTCAAGCACTCAAATGTAAAAGTTGTTCAGAAGACTTTCAACCCCCTTAAAGGAGGTCGTGCTCACTGAGCCTCCATTCTCCAGGTCCAGCAGGTCCCTCCCATGCCCACAACTCATCATTCAGTCCCACAGCTCCACTGGGCCTCCCCCTTCCCCTGGTACATCTGCCCCTGCTTCGACATAACCCACCATGTACAGTATTTCCTCTTCACCTTTGGCTTTAAATGGCAAGGGCAAAACAGGAGGAGCTGAAGCAAAGTCACAAGCTCCCCTCCTCCTGCAATCCATGTTCCTGCTTTTCACTATCCAGTGTCTTAACACCCTCTCCAGAACCCCCTTCAAGATGAGTTTAATCTTCAGCAGGAAGCTGGACCAAACCCGAAGGAGTTACTCAATTCACTCTAGGCTGCAATGCCCAACACCTATTTCCCTGCTGAAGCATAGCCCACTCAGACCTTCAGCAAACACCCAACCACTCAAGTGCTAAAGCTCACAGCAGGGAAGGATAGTTCCAAAGCAGAAAACGCTCACAGCAGGCAGGCAAAGGGGTGCTGCCTATACATTATTAAATAACCTGAGGGTTTTCCAATGCCTGTTACCCCAACTACACAAAACCCCACAGGCAAAAAAAGAGATTAAAAACCACAAGGGTTTTTTTTAAGCCGGTATTTTTATTAGAACGCTCTACATAAAGCACCTTTGCCTGGCTTAAACTTACAGTACTTCTCTGAACGCTGTTCTTCTGTAATAGCACAAGATGCTTCAAACTACTCTGCATTTCTCGATTTGGACACTGCCACCTTAACAGCTTGCACAATGGCATCTTTATCAATGCCAAACATCTTCAGAAGCTCAGCTGACTTCCCGCTGCGTGGTACATGAGATACAGCCAAGCGATTGACTGTGATCCCAGGCTCACCCACCACTACAGCACACACTGCTTCTCCAATGCCACCTGTGGAAAAAAGAAGTTAAACACGACATGTATTGGCACATTTCCACAGGCAACATGCAGACTGCATGTATATCTGATCCAAAGGTGCATGCACGCTAAATCCTCAATTCACAAGCTTACGAGAAACATCAATCACCATATATGTCTGAGTAGCCCATTTGTGAAATGAAGACAATTCCCTATTTCCAAGGCATTCTGAGGACAAGCAGCCTGCCATTTGTGAAATACTTGCAAATTGGCAGTGAGAAACGTACCTCCAAAGGGCACAGAGCCGTCAGGAAGCCCTCACCACTTCAGCATCAGCTACAGAGGGCCAGGTTTAAACTATATTTAGACTGAGGAATATTTACAAGCATACTTAATGTGCTGAAAGGGTGAACTCCCACCAACCTCTATGGCATTTAAGAGCTCCGTCTTTTTAGAATGCCTGTACGTGCCGCTAGGCACCTCTCTGAGTTATGCAACACATTCATAGCCTTTGCTTAGAGCTCCGCTCAGATCAAATCACTTAGGGATTTACAGACTGAATCATAATCATACAAAGGATGTAATGGGGAACTGTGTGGCAGCAGGAAAGACACTGGAAGCAGGAGTATGAGAGAAAAAAGTACAGGACTAGTGTCAAGAGCATGTGCTCTTGAGACCTGGTAGGACAGATACCTTGGTCCTACACTTCAGTTAGGGTCTATCAGGCTTTTCACAGCTCCAGACATAGTGTGATTTAAACCAGTCAAACAGCCTCCAGCAAAAGGCACTTCCACGAATGCGGCTGGTAAGATCAACCTGATGTGGGCCTGCAACATGCTCAGGCTTGTGAGGTGTGTACACCTGACCTTCCTTGGCTGCATCATACAGAGAGAGCCATCCCACAATAATTTGCATGTTCCTCACCTCAGAGTGTGACAATTTTGAGATCCTGCAAATCTACAGTAAAATATTTATCCAGAGTTGTAAGATAAGCTAGAAAACAATGAGGAGGCTCAGTGATGCTATTATCATCCATACACTGGAATGAAAGTACTGTGTAACCAGCACTTATGGCAACACCAGCTCACTTCACATACCTGGTGAGAGTGATGCTCGCCTTTAATTAAGATAATATTCTCATAATTATATCTACTAATTTCTATTAGTAGATATCACAGATACCTCCTAATGCCATAGTTCACAGCTGCCCCTATGCTAATTTCTCCATCTCCCCCAAGAAGATCAAATCTGGTGTGATTCACAACCGCTGCTCTTTGCACACAGTCTTGTCTTCACAGGACATGTTTGTACAGGCAAGCCCTTGAAAACCTGTGTCAGCAAGACATCTCAGAGAGCAAGTGGCAGCAGATTAACCAAGTTAACTCCAGTTGGCAGCTGATCACAAGTGGTGCTCCCCAGGGTTCAGTACTGGGGCCAGTTCTGTTTAATAACTTCATCAATGATCTGGATGAGGGGATCAAGGGCACCCTCAGTATGTTTGCAGATGACAACCAGCTGGGTGGAAGTGTTGATCTGCTGGAGGGTAGGGAAGGATATGCAGAGGGATCTGGGCAGGCTGGGTCAATGGAGGCCAATTCTATGAGGTTCACTCTGGAATTTATCCCAGAGTGACTGTGGAAACTGCCAAATCATCTGATTTCAAGCAACCTGGAATTGCCCTTTTGGATACAGGGAAAACTTAAAAAACCTGCACAGCAATGGTCTCTCTCACAACTTAAACTCTGACAACTACAGCTGCTGTAAAATCTATTCTAAGAACATTCCATGCAGAATCACTGCACCACAGCAAGAACTTACAATTTGGTGAACACAAATGAATCAAGACTTCACTTGGACCAAGCACACGGAAGGACATACAAGTTGATCAGAAAGGAGCCTTGATTAACCCATTGTATCTGAGGAAACTTCCAATCCTCAGTGTCATCTTATAATCATCAAGAGTAACAAGAAAGACTAAAACCTCTCTTTCCTTTTAACTGAATAACAGCATCAGGTCCTATACTTCTCTCTCAGGTCAGAAGCTATGAGGTTCTAGCCCCTGGGGAATAACTGTGTGGACTGTGACCTCCTGGACCCAGCATACCTTCATGGTAATGGTCCTCAACAGTGATGATTCTGCCCTTAGTTGCTCTTGCACTTTCCAGTATTGTCTTCTTATCCAGAGGCTTTATAGTGAAGGGATCAATCACACGGATGAAGATTTTTTCTGCAGAAACAGAACAAAATGAATTGCAACATGAATTTGGAGAACACAAGACAAAGACAAAGGCAATGCAAGTGGTTCAGGCAGCCCCTGCAATCTTTCAGAGCCATTATGAAACCTGCCTACATGAACAGGTACCTCAGGTATCTGTACCAATGGCTGGCCTACCACAGAACCCAACCTACCTCAATTTTTGTGTATTATTTCTTCATGCACCTGATGAGACAGTAGTATATGTCCATGCCACAGACAGGACTCCTGAAGCAGAAAAGCCCTGGGTAAGTGACTCCAGGTCACCAGGAGCGCCTGTCAGCAGCACAGTAATCTAACTGGCCTTGCCACATGTAAGAGCAGAATCCAGTCACCAGGAAATCCTTCTTATTCAGACTGTCAATCACAATTTTTTTCCTAGACCTTCTTTCTACCTTAAACTTCATTGTCAATCCAAGCAGAATTTCCCCCTGCTTCTTCAGTCTGTATGCATTCCGAATCCTTCATTGCAGCTGCCCATCTCTCAGGTATGCCTGTTAGATCTGCTCCAGCCCTGATCATGGCACCCTTAATGCTTCCATCAAACCCAGAATTTGTCCTGTCATCACAAGGCAGGCCCAGATTGCTTGTTAAAGCTATGTACAAACGGTGATTGTTTATAAGGAATGGCAAGTTACAAGAGGTTTTGTCTGGTCTTGGCTGGCTGAACACTGAGTCAACTCTTATACATGAAGAAGCCCTGTATTATGCTGACAGTTTTGTGACTGAAGACTCTGTAGTGGCCAATATATTTAAGGTATTAGACTCTGCCTCTGCGCTAAGAGGTTTTCTCTCCATAGTTGGTTATTCACACTTTGAGATCAGCAGAGCATCAAAGTGTGGTAAATGCAGAAAAATAACAATGGCTCTAAAAATACAACTTTCAAAATATCCTAAGCCTGATGGTTTTGGTTGTATAAAGTATCTGTCCACTTAGATACAGCATACAGAACTACCCATAAGCCACAGGCAGCATTAATTGTATTATTTCTTACTATTGGTAATCTCCTCCTAGGCACAGGCTAAGACTCACAGATGGATTTTTGATGGTTTCTTTCTCTTCTTACTTTATTGAAGGATGTTTGTGTTTGCTGTGAGATGTTAGTGCATTTGAGCACTATCACAGAATTACTGCCTCCCACACTAGTTAACAGTCAATACATTCATTCAAAAAACCCAAGTTAGCAGTGATCCATATACACACAAAGGCGCTGTATATCAACAGCATTGTGTAAGAGCTCACACACCAGATGTGGCTCAGCTGACAAGCTGCATTTTGTTAACTGGCCCCAGCCTGACTGCATTCTACTGGGCTGGTACCTTATCCTGCCCAGACAACATGCCAGGGAAGGATCACCCCTGCTTCTCACACACTTCCTTTGAAACTCTGCCTGCAGGGCACTTTCAGGCAGATTAGCAATTCTAAGAAGACTTTGATCTGATCAATTTGGTAATTTCCATGGCTACTAATGCTGCTAAGATAACTAAACCCCACTCGATTAGGCAAGATTGGCAGATATACACTATGCTGTACCGTATCAGCGTAGTAAATGACTAGCTGTCTATAACATTTCAATTAGAATCATAGAATCACAGAATAGTTAGGGTTGGAAAGGACCTTAAGATCAAGTTCCAACCCCTCTGCCATGGGCAGGGACACCTCCCACTAAACCATGCCACCCAAGGCTCTGTCCAACCTGGCCTT
>WYDI02025034.1:25651-38062 GCA_009867235.2 Psittacus erithacus | reverse complement strand
CAAACATTGGTATTATCAGTACTGTTCTCAGGCTGAAAGTTAGAAACAGAGTGCTGCACCAGCCACTAAGAAGGAGAAAAAATGACTGCTACTGCTGAACCCATGACATATGGTAGTAAGTTAGTTGTTCTTTGAAGTTCCGCCCACTGCTTCCTGCCTTCTTTGTCTCCTTCCATGGTGCAAAGATAAGTGCCAGTGTACTAAATTGCCTTGCAATTCTCCACAATTTAGCGTGGAGGATTGCAAGGCAAATTATCTTCACTGTTACTTGCTGGGAGTGAGTCTCTCCTGGTAAACTGGAATTGTTTAACTAGCTTCAGTCAACAGGAGAGGAGCAGCCTGTGTTTTATTCTTCTATTAATTCTCTTGGTTTTAATATGCAAATGAGTAAAAATCAATACAGGAAGATATTAGGACAAGGGGGAATGGCTTTAAACTGACAGAGGGGAGATTTAGATTAGATATTAGAAAGAAGTTCTTCCCTGTGAGGGTGCTGAGGTGCTGGCACGGGTTGCCCAGAGAAGCTGTAGCTGCCCCATCTCTGGCAGTGTTAAAGGCCAGGCTGGACGGGGCTTGGAGCAACCTGGTCTAGTGGAAGGTGTCCCTGCCTGGAGCAGGAGTTTGGAACTGGATGAGCTTTAAGGTCCTTTCCAGCCCAAACAATTCTATGATGATATTAAAGTAGTGCATGCAAAATGACACTGTTTACTAAGACCATTTTTCTGAGTTGCTTTCCACAGAAAATGGTGTTTTAATCTTGGTTGTACAGGTTTTTTCTTTTGCATCCCTTTTGGCATTTGCTTGTTCCGACTTACCTTATTGTTGCTGCTTCTCAAGGTAATACAGTGTTACTTTGCCATGTCCCTTTCAAATTTTGAAACTGTTGAAGTTTGTGTTGTGCTGTTGAATTTGAAGTCATGGCTGCCTGGAAGATGCTCGAAACGTTTGCAGATGTATTCCTAGAGCTTCTTCTGCACCCAGGTTCTTGTAGCTCTTGAATAAATGCACTCCAGGAACTGTGACTATGGGTAATGGTTACAGTTAAAATAACAAATACAATATGCTTGGGGTTTATTTTATCTGCTCTCCTGAGGAGAGTCTGTAATTGTATAGGAACATATTCTTCCTAGAGTACCTGCGTGTGATTCATGTCACCCATTTCTAAAATGCAGCCTTTTTTTCTGAAAGAAAATTATTGGAATTCAATTTTCTTGTTACTATTTTTTTATTCCTTCCCCCCCAGCCCCCAGAAAAGCAGAATTTCAAAGCAAAAGGCCAGTCCATGGCTTGGATTAGATTGTTTTCCGTTAATTATTCAATGCTTATTTACATTACTGCAGTATTTAGGAGACTCAGTCAAATGCAGGGCCCTTCTAGGTACTTTGTAGAATGTGAAGTAGCTTATGATGTGACTTCCTGTGTGAAGTAGCTTATGATGTGGTAAGAATTGTCTTGCCTAAAATGTGAAACCAGTTGTATTAAATGCAGTGCAACTGCTGCCTTCTTTAATTCTTGGAACTCTGATAACACTTTTCCCACCCCCCAGTTTGTTGGTACATTAAAAAAATCATAGGTAGCAGCATCCTTATCCTTACTTCTGCATTTATGGAGTGCTAGCAACACTGTCAGGCCAATTCTGGTGCTAGATTTTATGTTATGTCTAACTGATGACATTATGAGGTGCAGAGGAAGAGGCTGAGAAGGAGGAGAGGGTGCTGGTGTGAAAAGAATCATGCACTTTGTATTATCCCTTTGTGAATATCAAATAATATGGATTTTGTATTCTACTATCCTCATGTAGAAGGAGGTTCAGCTGAAAGTACCCTGAGCTCCTTGGAGAATTCCTATTTGTTTAACCATTTTCTAGTCAATTTGGGATACAATCAAGTGGTTAGCAAGCACCACATGATTTAGAAGATGTGGCAGCTCTGTGTGTGTGTTTGTGCTCTTATTTTATGCTGTTTCTGTGGTAGAATGAGATGATTGAACCGCCTTCACCGAGACTGAGCTGAGTGCATTTTCTGTCAGGTTTTATCTCACATCAGGTAAAGTTAGTGCCTCAGCCATTCACCTTGCTCTCTGCAGACAGTGCTGATTTAGTGGTAGAGGCAATGAATGCTCCTGTGTTGTGTGATTTCACAGCATGGGTGTTAACTTGAACCATCAGTAATTTCACCTGAAGTTCACACCAGATTACAGATGGTAGTGGCTGAGCAGCCAGTCACAGGCGCACTCTCTTCCACTGATCTTGCTGTGGGAGAATAACCTCTAGTGGAAAGATAACACCTCAAATTTCAGTATCTCAATCCATTTAGACTCCTTTTCCAGTGTGATTAGACCATGCACACTGCCCGATAGCACAGCTCAGGTAGTGGGTGATAAATAAGCAAACCTTGTGACATGATTGTGGGATCATCACCTAATCTAAAGCTTAAATTTCATTTGAGAGGTGTTGAATTTGTTTCCCTTCCTGTAAATTCTAATCTAATGTTGGTATAAATTTGGGTTATGGGGGGGGGAGGTTTGACAGGGTAGAATTAATATGCACAGTGCAGCCTTGGTATTTTCATGACTTTGAATGGAAATTGTACTTAGGTCTAGGAGAACGTGTAAAATCACTTTGGTCTCTGTGTATCTTATATTTTACAAATATGTTGTACTTGATTAAGGCACTTATCATTGGCCAATCTTTGCAGGGTATTTCTAAATTACTAAGTTATTTGTACAAAATGTCCTCAGCCAAGAGTGAAATGATTACTGCTGAATCAGAACAGTGCTGTTCCTTAATCATGCTATTGATTAGCTGCCAGTTCCTTAGTCCTTAGCAAGCAGAAAGTGAAAATGTAGCTGGCATAGGAACCTGAAGTGCTGAACAAATGGAAATTGGATGTATAATACATCCAAATCTCTTGGAAGGGCTACTCAGAGGGGGGCTAAATGTGCTATATTTCATTAATGCTCAATATGGCTTAAAGGTTTCTTGCCCTGCATATGTAACAGCTGAGATGCTGTATACCCTTTTGTTGTTGTTTTGTTTTCTGTTCAATTGTATTAGCTTGAAAATCCGCTTCATGGGCCATAATATGGGAACAACTTTGCGGTAGCCATTTGAAGGTCTGTTTCTTAATCCAGCTTTGCAAGTGATGTGGAACTTCAGGCAAACCACTTTCTTTGCCTCTTCCTTCCTCTCCCATTTCCCATCTGCTTATCTGCTATTGATCTGTGTGTTGCTCAGATCAGGGAACTGCCCTTGCTGTAATTCTCAACTGTCTCAAGTTCCAAGACAGCTTCAGCTGTGCAACACTTAAGCGACCATTAAAAAAACATGGCCTTCATGCAGATATACTGAGGATGAATAGATAAGCTTTGATTATTTAAAATGTTTGGGTTCTCTTGTGATTTTGACACTTTGGTTGAAAAGTTCAGAATAATGAGCTAACTTTCGTCCTTGTTAATTTTGTATAAATTAACAAAGACTTCAGAGCAATGCACTCAATGTACTCAGTGTTGTTTCTGCTTCAAAGTAAATACTGAATTTTACTTAGCTGAGTTCACAAAAAAAACCCTGTGTGTGGTGTGATCCTTATCTTTTTGCGTTTTAATGTAGACTTTCAAAAACTTCATGTTCTGGATATGTGATGTAAAAAAAATCCCTTTTAATTGGGATTTCTGTTAAGTGACTGAAACTCCTCTTTAGGACAAAAATCCTTTTAAATCCCTGTGAAGTGTGTTGGTTTAGAACACAGTTCTTCCTTATGGTTAGCATGTGTGGACTGCATTTAGTTAAAACACGATTGCCCACGTTGAGACTGGTATAAATACTAGCAGTAGTTCTAATGATAGATAAGTAATAACCTTTCAATGGTAAGATAACCATATTGTTATATCAGACTTGTTAATAAACATTGGAAGTTTAGTCAAAGTTCAGAGATTGTTCCTGTTCTACAGGGCAATACTGGATGTTTTAAATCTGCAGCTGCTACTATTGGGATTTTTGAATGCTGAAGTGTTATTTTCCCAGTTGTTTAATAATCACAACTGGAGAGGTAAAATAAGAAGTCCTGTAATTTCAACCTTGCTGAAAAGCAATGTAATGTAGAGAAGAACTTTTGCAGGGATTGCCCTTTGACTTACTGTAGAGGAGCGGTGTGAGTCACATGTAGGAATGGCTGTTTTCTAATGTGCACTGCATAGAATTATCGAATACCAGTTTGAAATGGACCTCAGGGGTCATCTGGTCCAACCTTTCAAGGCAAAGCATGTCCCAGCCAAATCTTAAATATCCAGTGCTGGGGAATCCACCAGTTTCCTGGGGAGATTATTCCAATGGATTGTTCTCGTTGTGAAAAATTTTCCTCTTGTGTCCATTTGCCCATTACCCCTCATCTTTTCCATGGGACTCCTTGTGAAAAGGAAGTCTCCATCTTCTTTGTGACCACCTTTTAAATGCTGGAACATGGTGATAAGTTCTCCCCTGAGCCACCTTCTCTCCAGGCTGAACAAACCCAGTTCTCTCAGCCTTTCCTCACATGGCTTCCCAGTCCTGGAATCATCTTTCTGGCTGTTCTCTGGACTCTCTCCAGCCTGTCCACAGCTTTTTGTAGTGTAGGAACCAAAACTGAACACAGTATTCCAGGTGTGGCCTGACAAGCACTAGGTGGGATAATGTGTTTAGAGTAGGATAACTTAAGTGTTGTAAATTGACTCAATGTTTGGTAGACCATCTGGTGCTCTGGACCTGTTACTTGCATAAGCTCATTGCTGAGAACTCTTTGAGAAACTAGCTAGATAGGTAAAGTGCCTAAAAGTAGCCCCTGAGCCCTGCTTAAGCCCAGGAAACAGAGCAAAAGGTACACTTATGCCACTTTCAGGGGGTAAGAAATATCTACTAGGTTAATGGAGCAGGTGAAACAACTTCTGTTGAGCCAAGGAAAAGTTTCCAAATGTATTAATGTGCAAGATTCAAAGGAATATGAGGTGAGGGGAGATATATTTTTTTGTAGGTTGGTTTGTTTCAGGAGTTTATAAGAGTGCTTGATTAAAATTTAAGTGCCTGTTTCTGAGAACAATTGAGAAAGTCTGCTCTTGAGTGAGGTTTAGTCTGTCAGGTTCCTAACACATTGTGTAACTTTAAAGCCTAGCAGATGTTTCAGTCCTTTCTGTTTTCAAGCTACCATTCTGACTACGTTTTTGATACCAGACTTAATGCTTCTAAATACTTAATTACAAACTAGGAAGCTTTGCTGAGATGGGGAGTAACAAGCTGTATTCTCCTAACAGAACATAGAGGGCAGTGTTGGCTCATAAATATATGCTTCGGCGCTCAGGATACCTTTATGCCAGCTCAGTAGCTGTCAGTTCCTTCTTCAGTGTAACCTATTTCAAGGTAGACAGTTCCACATAAGAGCATGTGGAAAATGAGGCCCTTGCTTTTTTCTTTTTCCTTGACATTTTACTTGCTTCCCATTTTTCCTAGCAACTTGCAATGTAGTACGAGATCCTTTTCTGAATGGTGCATGAATTTCCTGTTTCTTTAAGTCCTGAAAGTTTCAGCAAGGCTCAGTATTCTTACAAACCTTCTGAAATTGCTTTTCTGTGTGTTGAAAACTAAACCATGTAATGGCTTCATGTGGTTTGTCCTGTTGTCAAATACGTGCATTTGGAGATTAACATGCAGCAGCTATGTATAAAGAGACCTTGATCCTTCTGTTCTTGACGTCTAAGTAAATATCTATAAATAGGCTGTTGACCACAGCCCAAGGCCTATAAGCAATAGAGTTTAATTCCTTTACCCTTAGTATTCCAAATTACAAGGGCCTCAGAAAAGAAAGCCCAGATATGTCTCAGTTTTGTGTTCCTAAAGTCTTTCTGATCATTCTTTCAAGTACCTCCAAACTTGACTAGGATATGGGTTAAAGAAACCCCTCCTAGCCTTCTGCCTTTTCACATTGAAAGTCCATGTGTAATAGATGAATTCAGCTGGATCTGGATAATTAATGCTACAATAAATTAGTGAAAAATATAGAACAGCAACTACCTCAAGTTGTCTGAAATTCCCCCCCCCCAAAAAAAAGGGGCTATGTCCTTTTGTTGACAAAAACTCATGATACTATTTAGAAGCAAAATGAGGCTACAAAAGTTTGTCTTTTGTTGCATTCTCCCATTTTTTCCTCATTTGTACTCAGTCCTGTGCCATTAAGGCTTAAGAAAAATAATGTCCTTGTGTCTTGCAGTACTTTTGTCTACATTCATCAGTTTGCCTCTTTGCTTCATTTGGCAACAACACTTGAGCAGTCTGTATGACTTGGGATGACACTCCAGGATTTCATTTTCTGACTTAGAAGAAAAGGAGAAGTATCTTTCCCACATAGCTCTCACCCAAAATATTTGAGGGTTAGGAAGGGGAAAGTTGTTTGTTCATAAGGCTGTTTTTTGAGTGCTGGAAAGACTGCGTGTTAACAGTATGAAAGAGATTGCACGTACCGTGATCTCAAATGTGGAAATCCGTGAGCTAATACGGGTCCAGGTGTGCAGGGACTGTAAAATTCCATGTGCTGGACTTCAGCTGTCTTTAAATATGCAGTTTATGATTGGATTTATGTGTGGGAGACATTTTCTTGAGCATGGTAAGCATGTATGTTAGTAAGGGGGGAATTTTGAATTTAGCAAGACTGCAAGCTCTCATGGGATTGTTTCTATTGTCTTGACAGATCTTAAATTGTGGGGAATATAAACTGGAGTTGAAAGATGTTATCTGTTTACATAGGCTTACATATATATATGATCTGTTTGATTACAGTACTTCTGGAAAGCCTGCCTGCTATTGCCTTTCTTTTCTGTCTGTAGTGGGTTTTAAAGTCTAAACTAAAACATGTGACATGTATTTTTGCTGGCAGCATACTGAATGAACTCTTACAATAGCTCTTCACTTCAAACTGAAGGCTGGGCAGCCATGTCTTACAAATGCAATGCTTATATTACAGATGCTGGACTTCTGGATTGCTTAACCAAGTCAGTGCCAAAGGGAGACAGTATAAATGTTACCATTTAAGACTATTGCTCCGCAGTGACCCTTCACACAGTCCTGTGCATCAAAGTAGTTTGCCAGTAAAGTCAGGGAGTACATTTGGAAGGAAAACACATGTTCTTTTGCTAATTCCCTTTTAAAGTTACAGGATTTACAGCAAGGTTTGTTGTAAAATGACAAGAAGGTGCATAGAATTGGCTTGGGTATAATTGCCTCCATTCTTGATAGCTCCTGAAAGGTGACACACAGAATCGGCTACTCACAGGGGACAAAACCTTGACATCTGCTTGCAGCTATGGAAATAATTTTGTTTATTCCCACTCTCCAGAGATTTGTAACAGTATTTTTTAAGGCTCTTAATTTAGAAAGATACTGTGCTGTGGAATCAGAAGTGCGAGTGGTGCTGTTTTGCATCCTTTATTCATGGAAATGAACTGCTCTAAGGCATGATGATGTGTCTCAGTTGTGTGGTTTAGGAAGTTAAACATTAAAAGTACCAGGAAAAACATGCTGCAGTGAAACTAGATTAGATCGCTCAAGTTTATCTGGTTCTTTGACGATCCACTTATGCCAACATAACAGCAAAGAGCAAAAGAACAGTACTGTTGATTCAAACAGGAGAAAATCAACAGTGAATAAACACATTTTTAGCCACATCCCTGTCCAAATTTTAGTGCTTCTAAATTACACTAGATGAAAAGGTTGAATTTTTTCTTCTTCCCTCCCCTTCAATAGTTGTCGCAAGGAGGTTTGTTATTTTTGTACTGAATGTACTTGGCTTATATATCTTGGAGAGACTTTAACAGTAGCTTTTGTGATTCACAATTTGGGATTATTTTTCTCACTATAGCTAAAATCTTACATGTAAAAGGAGATTTTAATGCCCATGCCTTACTTTTTCAGATTTATTCACTGTACTGATGATTCCCCAGATCCTTCCTTGGACTATGAGGTAGGACTCTCTGTGTGACTTCTAGGTAATTTAAAGGGCTCATTCACAGGTAGGGTGCCATTTGTGCTCAGGTATGTGCCTATACAATTTGTTTTGGTTTAACTGTGTTGCTTGGGCAGAGTGGGGAACTCTGGTTAAGAACTATAGGTCATAAGGAATTCATTTAATGGCAGTCAGAGGAGTTGAAGTTCAGACTTTTGAAGCTTCCTTGCAATTTGCTCTCATGCCTGTCAGGTTTTGCTAGGAAGGACAAGTTCTAAAGTCATATATGCTTGATAGGATGCTGCTTGTGAAGATCACAACTGGTGTCACTAAGAGAGAAGCTACCTGTAGTGGCTGTGGACATCCTGAACAGAAGTGGTCTGTCATATCTTATTTCATATGCTCATTACCAAATTAAAAAGCTGACAATGCAGATATTAACAATGCTTTAAACTGTGTGGTGCTATTGCTTTTATGATAGCATCTTGTCATTTCTCTAACAATGATTTTTATGTAAATATAACATTTGTCATCCTCTTGTAGTCTTGAAGGGCTTTAGAAATGTGAATGAACTTTTTTTTTTTTTTTTTTTAAAGCTCTCTGATGTGCTTTAAGGATACAGGGCATTTAAAATTTGGAACAAAGAGTTTCATGTTTTATGTTGTCATTATAAATATAATCTTTGATTACTTAGATTTTCCTAATACAGTTGATAGGTGTTGGGCGTTTCCAGTATCTGCAGCGGTACTTGAGGCCTTCAAAATAATGGATTCATCTGAATACTTCAGCTTAGGAAACACAGAAACTTGAGAAAGTGCCAGAGATATGCTTTAATTACTAGGCAGTCTGTCCTGCTGACTGCAATAGCTCAGTTACTATTTCTATCTCGATGTACTTATTTTAACTGGTTTGCACCTTCAAAGGCATCACAGGATTCTGCTTGGGAGTATACCAAAATAGAGTTTCATTTGGTTAAATTTAATTCTGCTCATCAGCTCTTTTGGCTAGGGAGCAACTTTCTGCCAACTCCATCACAGATTTTCGATGTTCTTCAGTGGGGTTTTTGGTTTCCATGCTTCAATGTTAATGTAACTTTGAAGTCGCTTCATAAATAATTTTGCAGTTATAAATGCCATACAAAGTGGAAGACCATAAGATAATTAAGGTAGGAAGAGGCCTCAGGAGAACTCTAGTCCAGTCTCATGCTCAAAGCTGGGTAAGCGATGAGATCAAATCAGGTTGCTTGGCATTTTATCAAATCTGGGTAGGGTTCAGTGGAAGGAGGCTGTGCAACCTCTGTGCGTTCCAATGCTTGACGGTCCTCATGATGAAAGAGAGTCTTCTGTTCAGCACGGAGAAGAGAAGCTGCTTGGAGGCCTTATAGCATCCTTCCAATATTTGAAGGGGACCTACAAGAATACCAGAGAGGAGCTGTTCATCAGGGACTGTAGCGGTAGGACAAGAGGCAATGGGTTCCAACTTAAACAGGGGAAGTTCAGGTTGGATATAAGGAAGAAATTCTTTACCGTGAGGGTGATGAAGCACTGGAACAGGCTGCCCAAGGAAGCTGTGAATCCTCCATCCCTGACAGTGTTTGAGGCCAGGTTGGTAGGACTTGGAGCAACTTGGTCTAGTGAAAGGTATCCCTACCTTCCACTAGATGAGCTTTAAGGTCCTTTGCAACCCAAACCATTCTATGATTCTGTGTCCATTCTTAACCTTTTTACTTTAAATTAGTTTGGACCAGATGGTCTTTAAAGGTCTCTTCCAACTGAAAGCTTTCCTTGATTCTATGAAACGAATATTATGTCTAATTGCTCTAAAGTATTTGCTAAAATGATTATGTGAAGTGAAGGTTAAGGTGGTTTTGTTTTCTTCTACTGGGAATAATTTCAGACGTCATCTTATTCTTACAGCAAAACTGTAGCTCTAGAAGGTATACAAAATAATACCTGTTGCCTTTCTGAACCGATACTTTGTCCTTTGTTTTCCTCTATAGCTTGTTCTTCGCAAATGGTGTGAGCTGATCCCTGGTGCAGAATTCAGATGCTTTGTCAAGGAAAACAAGCTCCTAGGTAAGGATTTGCTTGAAGATAAAAATTAGGTGAAGTTCTGAGGAGTTTCTCTGATTTTCTTGAATCAGAGCTAAATCTGAAGACAGTTCTTTATCACACCTCATTTCTAGAATTAATGTTTTCTTCTTTTTGTAATCTAAAATGTGGCATGCCGCTGTATTGACAACACAGCATGCTCAGTATTACAGTGGGAATATTCTTAATTCTAATTGCCAATTCAGAAGCTTCACCCAAAGGCTATTTTGTAAGTGTTTCCTTTATATTCAGGAGTGAATTGCATCATCTCCAACTTGCAGAATGAATACAGAAGCTGACAAAACATGACCACATGTGTGTATTATATGCAGAAAGCTGGGGAGGTCAGAACATATCCACAAGTGTATGAGGTGTCTGAGTTCATATCATGTTCATTGTAGCTTAGGCAGCAAGTGTATTAGGTAGCTCTAGGATGAATTTAGCTGAATTATACTCCTCTGGATGTCTTGACTGTTCTCTGCTGACTGTGGAAAGAGCTTAGACATCTACTGCATGTACAGGTGCTTGGATTGAGGGGTTTAATTCTAGGCTAAATGCTATTCTGGAGTTTGAATTCTGTTTTGGTGTGGAATCTTCGAAGATGAACAGAAATGTACATAGCACAGGTCTGGTGCACATTTGTCCTTACAAGACTGAATCATTCTGCCTAAATTCCTCTAACAAGGAAATGTTACAGCAGTGATGTAGCAAAGCTCTTACCCAGTTTTTAGAGGAAGGAAGGTGATTTTTTTTTTTTTGCTTTAAAATAAAACCAAGTTTGCTCATTTTGTCTGTCTCAACCCTACACATTCACAAGCACCAAGATTGAGATATACAAGTGGTTTGTCCAACATTCCTTGTGGTGAAATGGAAGGGAAGGGATATTAGATGTCTAGTCCTCATTGTTTTTCCTGGCTACTTCTCAGCATGGCGACTCTGTGCTTGTTTTGGATGTGCCTTTTTGTACCTGTTAGGTGCTGTCAGTAATTTGGTGCTCCACCTTGTCTCACCTCTGTGAATCATTAGGAATGTATTCCCTGTACTTTGTTTCCTGATCTGGGTGTAATCCTATGGGGCTGCACATAAATGTTTTGGGGTGTGCTAGTCTAGGTGCTGTCAACACATACCATTCTTGTAGCCCTTTTATTTGGTTCTTCTTCTGGTGCTTTATGCTTATCTTCCCATTCTCTTTCCATTTGTGCTAGTTGCAGGGTTTATTATGGTTTTCTGTACCAGAATTTATCTTGCTAATAGCGGAGATATTCTCCAGTAAGCAGGTATTGCTTAATGGCTGCAGACATGGCTTTTTGAAGGGCTAAGAGCTGAATCTTGTTCTGTTATATGCTGCTGGAACACCACAACTGCCAGAGATATGCGTCACTGTATTAACCTCTAACACATTTGAATGTACATTTAATATAGAATATATATAGTGATATTTACTTTTAGATACCTCAAAGCATTAGGCTAATGCCTAAAAACAGTCTGTACAACTTGTTACTGTTTTGAAACCCAGTAGAGCTACTGCTATTCTAGAACGGTTTAGGATGGAAGGGACCTTAAAGTTCATCCAGTTCCAGGCCCCTGCCCTGGGCAGGGACACCTTCCACTAGAGCAGGCTGCTTAAAGTCCCATCCAACACTATAGGTGTTTTGTTGTTCTGTTTGGGTTTTTAGCTATCACTCCAGCTGCTTTTCTGAAGCCAGTTTCAAGATTTTTCACCATGTGTTCCCATGCTTTTGAAATTAGTAAGCCTGTCAGTCAGACTAAGGAGTGATACTTGCCTAGTGTAGTGATGATTTCCCAGTTACACATCTGTATCCCCTGAGATGCCATCATGTATTGTTTCTTGGTTTTAGACCTGAGTTAAGCTTTGCAGTGGTATTAATAATTCAAAGTTCCACTGACTTCATATGAACTTTTTGAAAGGGCACATATCTTTGGAGGTAGTCAGCATTGTCCTACAGTAAAACTTAATCTCTGTGTTTTGTGGGTGCTTATAACAGCAAACTGCCATCACTGATGCATATTTCTGGGGGGATTCTGGCTTTTTCTTTCCCCAAATAACATGAGTTACCCATTTTGCAGTGATGGGGCAGGTCTTCATATTGGTCCAGCAGGGTCTTGCAGTGGTGTCATTGACACATCCTGTATGAGAACTCCTGCCACTTAAGAAGCATCCAAGTGTATAATCCTGTTGACATCAATTTAAACTATTGTCTTGGTGACAAGCTGTCGTGGTTTAAGCTTAGTCATAAATTAGAAAAAGCATGTAGCCTGCTCGTTTTCCCCCCACAACCTGTCCTTCCCCCCCCCCCAATCCCGGAGGGATGGGGAGGAGAATCGAAAGAATGCAACTC
>WYDI02025034.1:10988-25551 GCA_009867235.2 Psittacus erithacus | reverse complement strand
TAGAAACACAGTGCTGCACCAGCCACTAAGAAGGAGAAAAAATGACTGCTACTGCTGAACCCATGACACAAGCAAATATCTCAAATTTAGAGCTTGTGATATAGCTGGGAGAGTTTATCTTATGTCAGATATGCAAGAAAGCCCTCCAGAGAAGAAGTAAAATACTAGACTGCGTGCCATCTCAGTGATGTTAGGGTTTAAGGTTTTGCCTGTAGTGAAATACACACCTTATCAACAAAGTATGCATTTGGTAACACCTTATGAAAGACATATGAGTTATTCTGTGCTTAAAAAAATCGGTTGATGAGAATCTTTATGGTATACTAGGATCTGTTGTCTTTGCTAATGTGCAAGCTTAGCCTCTACCCCTTTCATTTCATGGTTCCAAATTCCAGGCCCTACATCTGATGGTGGTTTTGACCAGAGTAACCAAAGGGAATGGAACTGAAGGCAAAGGCAGCAACTGGAAACTGAAACACAAGCAAAAGTTCCTTCTGAAATCTGCTTAAAGATAGTCAAAGCATGTCCACATAAAATGAGGTTCACAAAATGTAGGACAGAACTTCGCACGGAAAAGATTTCTAATGGAAGTACATTACGTATAGGAGGATAAAGCCAAATGCTGTGTCACTGGTAATGGTTAAAACTTGGGAGAACCCTGTCTTCTGAAATGCAAATTATAACTTGCATATCTCTAGTAACTGCATTTTTTCTGGTTGGGTTTTTTGCATGCCTAAAGCTCTTCCTAATCAACTACCATTATTGACAGGTATATCACAGAGGGACTACACTCAATACTACGATCATATCTCCAAGCAACATGAGGAGATCTGTAGATCAATACAGGAGTTTTTCAAGAAACACATACAGTATAAATTCCTGGATGAAGACTGTAAGTACCTTAAGGCTTCAGTTAACAAGGGAAGCATGGGGAAGGGAAAGAGAATGTTTGTGAAGGTTTTTGAATGCTTATTGCATGCGTAGTTACAAAGACTTAGAAATAAAGGGTCTACCTCTTTGAAGTCCCTTTGCAGGATACTGGAAGGTTTGAAATGGAGAGGGCTTGGAGGGCAAGCTCCTTAAAAATGAGACCTGTCCTCTTGTCCTTTTGCCGTACTGAGCCGAGCTTGTTTCCTCCACAGCACATTGAGTTACAATGTGCTAAATTCCAATTTACTGCTGGAGATCAGTGTTAAAATGGGTACATTTTTATAAGTAATGGCATCCCCAATATTTTAAATCTCTGTATATGCATCTCTCTCTTCCTGCCTATTGCTTTCGCAGGGCTTGGTTCTTTTTAACCTGGGAGAGTATTGTAGCTCTGGTGGCTAGAGCATGCAGAGCAATGTAGTATTTGAATGACTATAAAACTGGCAACAAAAGAACTCTGAAGGAATAGGCTAGAGCTTTTCGGGAAAACAACAGATGAGTGAAAGATCCTCTCAGAAGGCATAAATGACTTTTTTCTTTTTAAGGCTTTTCCCCTTATGCTTGTTTTTAATTAGGAAAAACTAAACCTGGGAAGTGAGGTAGGAAATGCTGAACAGAAGGCATTCAGCAGTAAAAAGAATACTGTGTATACAGTTGTTGCCAGATGTTTGCTGCTAAATTACTGATGTAGTCATGAAAGAAAGGATTTGTAAGCTTCTTTTCAAGAAGTTACAGTAATTTCTCCTAGAATATTGATGCACAGCAGTTCAGCTGGTGAAACTTTTGAATAAAGGCTGTGGTATTTGATACACCCAAGCAGCCCAAGTAAATTGTCTTGTTCTTTAAGTGTGGAGTCCTTTGCAAATTTTATTGGAAATAGTTTCCTTGCATGGTTTAGTGAGAATTGGGTAGTGTTCTGTTGTGCTGGGTGATCCGTAGTGGTGAAAAATATGATGGAGAAATTTAAATTGGGTCTGGCATGGACCAAACCTCAGTTTAATAAGATAAATAAACATAAGAACTGGTTGTATTGTTGTATTGTCTTCTATGAAGGTTTGAAAACTCAGCCTTTAGGTAAGTTTTGAACATGGTTAACTGTTTTGCTGAGCCACCAGAGCAATCAGGTAGACCTGCCTGACATTCTGAAAAGACACTTTCTAATGCTAATCTCTGTTATATTACAATTCTTAATCATTTGGCTCTGCAGGGTTCTTTTATTTCAGTTCCAAGAAGGTCTCAAGGATTCCTGCTTGGAGAAGACTAGTAATCTGGAAATCAATAGAGTAATTTAATAGGTCCATATCCCTCATGTTTGGAAGATCAGTCACATAGATCTGACATTCTGATTGCTGTCTTTTAATTTTCCTCTGTGTTCCAACGTAATTTTAGCTGGTATGTAATCAACTGCTAGATAAGAATTCAAGGCACTATTTTAGGAAATTGATGCCTAGATTTAGGCTCTGAAACTGAAAGGTATGAACTGTCATCTTATGTAAAGGGCATAAAACTATGCCATCGAGTTACCTCTGGGTTAAGGAGGTTTCAGGGTGACCTTCTGGGATGAGGTTTGTTAACCTTTTCTTTGTAGGCCCTAAATGCTGGTGACTTGTACAGCTGCAGAGAAATGCCATGCAGAAAATGGTTTCTGTTTGTTTGCGGTTTGGTTTTGGTTTTTTTACCACCTTTCATTCATCCCCCATCATCTCCGTTGCTCCACCGTCTGGTAGCATATGTGTTGTTAACAGTGAAAATCTGGGTTTGCTTGTTTGTTTGCTTTTGAAGGCAAGGTATTATAGCTTTTCTTCCTGACTTCTTGTTTCGTTGGGGATTGCGATGCTGTTTGCTCTGCTTTTTCCAGTTGGTCTGGTAGCATCTCCAGATGGAAGAGTTGAGTCAGAGCAGCTGAAGCATTGCAGTTAGAGCAGTAGGATAACAGATGGGTGAATGCTTCATAAATAGTTCTAAATGATGTTAGAATCTTCTAAATACTTTTCATAAAAGCCCAGTAAGAACAGTGTTCTGGAGATATCAGTACTGTGGAGTTGAGTCTTGGCTTACCCTCTATTTTGAGCTATTGTTGGTAAAGTTCTTCTACAGTCTTGCTGCCTCATGAAACTCCTGCTCTGAGGTGGTCTCTAAGAAGAGGGAGCTGTTCAGGTTTTCTCTGTTCAGTGTTTGTGAGTGTCCTGAACTGGTCACCAGTGTGCAGCCAGTCTTAATGGGGATGTAAATCCTGCTAAATGCCATTAGTCTCAACAATTGCCATAGACTTGCTTTAAGCTGACAGGCATCGTTTGATAATAAAGCTCAGATGCAAGTGTTCCATTAATGGGATATGACTACATGATACAGGCAACATGTTCAGTTGAACAGTTGGAAGAGAAATTGGGTTGCTGTGCTCCTCGTTGTGTTGATGGCTTAGGCGCTCAGGGCTTGTCTTCTCAAGGAAATACAGCTCTTAATCCCAGAGTGACATTTTAATGTGACGTAACTGAGCAAAGAGCTGTTTGGGTTTTTAGGCTAGATGGGCAAAACCACTTATGTGACTAGTTGAGTTGTGGTTTGCTCTTCACCCAGCCAACTTTACGTGAAATGTTAGATTAAGTTGCTGAGTAGCTTTGCTCATGTGATCAATCAAATTGATGTGATCAATCAACATCCCTGTTACTGATGGGCAGCTTCCTGAGTAGTCAGTTAGGCGCAAGTGTTCTTCAGTCGTATCCTGAGTTTAGTTTATCAAGCATGTATTGGGAAATCTCATAGCTGAAATATTCTTTTCCTTATTAATGAAGGAAATGACAGTACAGCGTTTGTGTGAGTTTTTTCTAAATCTGGCTTTTCTTTCTTTCTTTCTGCTAAACTGGTACAAGTTCTGCATGTAGTCATGCCTGAATGCTTATCTGTCAACTTCCTTAGCTGAATAACCTTACAGAAAAGAAGCTACTAGAAAGATGCATGTTCAAAGATTCAGGCTTAATTCAGTCAAGGGGAGGGACAACAATGGAGCTACCCAAGGCATCTTTGCATCTATCACCGAGTAGCAAAGGTTCTTTTTGAAAGTTGTTGACAAGCAGTAGGTATGCTGTATCTGCTCTAGGTTACAGTAAACAGCCATTTCACTACCGCCTCCTTCTCAGCACACCCACTGCCCCCTTTGTTCCTACAACCTGTTTGTCTTGTTATCTGCTGCAGTCCTAGTCTCTGTCAAGCAGGAACTTTCCCCTGTTAAATGTTAGTGTGATGTCTGGCACAGTGGAGTTGATCCTTCCTTGAAGTTTCTCAGTTCTGCTGTAAACCAAACAGCAGTAATGTCAAAGATAAATTTCTCCCTGGGCTAAGAGTTTATCGGATGTTCTTTGTTGGGGGAAGAACTACACAGACAAAACCATTATTAAATGGAAAAACCTCTCAGTGCATTAACAGTGGTTATTGAAATGTTTCAACTCCCCCTTGGAAATGAACCTAATTTTGGCTTGCAGCTCCTTGGGCATATTGACTTTGCAGATTGTGCTTTGTACGCAAGTATCCAGTAAGATTTAGACATCTTCTCTGAAACTGTATATTGTAATCTTAACTTTTTCTTTTTTCTCCTTTTCAGTTGTGTTTGATGTGTACAGAGACAGCAGGGTAAGTGAACAATAGGTTGTGTATAACTTTATTCTGTTGAAAGCTTTCCTGAAATGCTACAGAGATGAAGCAAACAATTGCTTCATCTTCCTACAGGTGGTCCTTGGGGAAAAAAAAACCCAAGAAAACGAAGGAAAAAACCCCCAAACAAACCCCTAAGCAAACCTTCCCAAGAAAATCCTAAATACTTGATGTTGTCATTCTGTTCCCCAGGTCTTTTTCTGTGTTAAGAGGTTGTCTACAGTAGGATGATAGTAGGATTAGGGGTGTAAATATGTCTGTGCCAGTGATGTAAGTATTTAGTAAATACCTTCCAGAGAAGCAGCCTGTCTAAAAGTACATCACTTCAGCTGCACTTCTCTCAGCTCTATGGATCTACTGGAGGCAATTTAGTTTTCATTATGGCACAGAGTCTTTGCTGAAATCATTTACTGAAATGGAAGGAACCTACAATGATCATCTAGTCCAACTGTGTGGCCAATTCAGGGCTGACCAAATACTAAAGCATGTTATTAAGGGCATTGTCCACAGGCTTGAGGCATCTGAAGTACTTCATCGGTATTGTACAACATTACTAAATTGCTTTAGTGAAGCACTACCTGTTGCTACGGTTTCCTCTGCTTAGTGTTTACTCTGGGTACTTTTGATGGAAATTTTTCTGAACATTCAGCTAGAATGGCTGTGATATTTCAAAAAAAAGAAAAACAAGGTGGGGCTGATATTTTGCTCCCCAAAAAAATGCAGGGATTCTTAAAAAAAATTATTCCTGTGGGTACACCACTTCGCTCCCCCCAGGATGTTTTTCCCTGTAGTATCTGAACTCATTGAAACTAATCATTAATATTTCTTCAGATTATCCCTGTGAGGTTGGAAAATGGTAACTTGTACTTGATATGTGGAAATCTAGGGTACAAAGGGGTAGGTGGCTAAAGAGTATATGAATGTAGCGTGTGTGAGAGAAATGAAAGCTAATCTTATCTTTTCAAACTGCTCCAGCTGTGGTTTTGAGTGTTCAGCAGATCAGAACCCCAAACATCTGGATAGTAGCGGCATGAGGGGAAATGTCCCATCTGAACTCCAGGTGCCAAGATCAGTTAGTCCCCTTGACCTTTCCTAGTATCAATGGAAAGAAATAGGTCAGATGAACTGTGCTTGAAAGGCACACATGTATTGTTCCAAAAGCAACCACAACCAAAAATACATTATGTAGCTTTAAATATTAAAACTAGATTTTGGGAATCACAGCCTGATTTGGGAAATCACATTAGGGCATGAAAAGTAAGTGGTTTAGCTCCAAATCCTAAACCAGAAATGTAAAACCAATGGCTATATGCTTTTTGCTCTATACATTTATGAGTCTCACTGTTTGACTTGTTTACAGTTATGGAATTGGAGAAGGTCTTTATTTCAGTTGAGCTGGGAGTGTTTGTTGTAAGTCTTGATTCTGACTTTGAATGTAGCTCAAGTATTTTGTAATTGTGTAATAGTAAAACATGCAAACCAGAAACTAAACATGAATGTGTGTCATGTGAAGAACAACTGTTGTGCTGTTACTCGGCATGATTTTTAATGTGGGTACCTAAAATCATGCTGTGGGCTAAAATCAGCAGTGCTGAATGGTAATGAAAACTACCTGCCCAAGCTCAGGTCGTCAGACTTGAGTGTGCTGTCAGGCAAACTGAGGAGCAACATTTCAGCTTTGAACCAGGTTCTGCCACTGGGTACTCTGCCTTCCACCGGAGGCAGGAAGACAGATTATTTACGTAAAAGGTTTCAGCCTGCGTGATCTCCAATGAACAGTGTTCCTTCATCTGTCAAGATAAAATGTATCTGTTAGTGGGTATCTAAGTGCCTTCTGTCCTGAGGTCTTGTAAACCGCCAGATAGCCCTTTGTGTGTCAGATCCTCCTTTCACACACACTTTTGTGGTTTGTAACTGTATTATTCATTGTTCCCTTTGTATGTGAGTTATAGGCAGCAAAAAGAATATTTAGTGTTGCTGAGTGTGATTAATTTCCAGAGCCCAGGCTCCTCATCAGGCTGGTTGCGCAGCAACCTCACCTACAGAATGAGAGCCGTGTCCAGTGTCTGCTTTTTTTAAATTCTTTCAATTGTAAATATTCAGCTTGGAGAAGCTTGTTCTTTGATATATGGTTGTGAATGAGAGCAACCCCCTCCCCATGCTTGCTTTAGTTACTGGAGAGACTGTACAGAATAGGGTGCTACAGGTCTTGCTTATTGAGTTGGAGGGTGACATAGAAGCAGCAGTGGCTTGATTGAGAACAAGCTTTTGTATGTCGACCTTTCCTGTTGCACCCTCTTCACTGAGCTCATCTGAGCTAGCGCCTGACTTTGCAAACAAGTCTTGTAAGGAAGAAACACTGTCACACAGTTTTCCAAACTGGATGATCTGTAAGACCTAGTCCTGAAGAGGTTATGTTACAGGACTGGTAGCCTCTTTTCATTTGAATTTTTGGTTTTGGGGGTATTTTTCTGCTGCTAGCAGTTCACAGTCATTGTACAACAGCTGACAAGCCTGAGAATCAGCTCTGCTGCTGCTCTTTGTTTATCTCCCAGGTGTTAACAGCTTCTAACCATGTTCAAGACAAGTCACTGTGGTAAGACAAGGAAATGCAGTGAGTGGCTCCAGACCATGACCATCTCGCAGCTGCTCTTGTTAATGGGCAAAGTACTGTTTGTGTCTCTGCCTTGTGAGCATTGTCACTGTGCATGAAGGTGCAGCTGGAGGCAGGGAGATGTAACAGTTCAGTTTGCATTTTATCTGTCTTTTAACTTCCTTTAAACAGTCTTTGTCAAGGCACTTCCTTTCAGTAGCATGCTTAATGCTTTAGTAAAACAAAGTGTGTAGCTGACATCATGGGGTAAATCTATTGGTTCCTGGTTTAAGATGAGAAGAAAAATCTGATGTAACACAGGTTGGAGATTTTTTTACCCTTCAGATATGCACAACTTTGCCTTCCTAGCTTGTTCATTTCTGTGTTCTCATTTGACAAAGATTACTAGTACCAGAAGATGGCAGATAAATAGCTTTACTTTAGATGCACAGTGCAAGTCATCTGAAACTACATTTAAATTGTGACTTTGCATGTAAGACTTGAAAGAGCATTTAAACTTAAGACAGGACGGTTACTGAACGAGGGTTATATACATTCTCTTTACTGAGCCCGGAAATGGGATATTTAGTTTGTTTTGCCATTTTTCATCAATTTGCAGCTGTCAAAGCTCAGTTCAGTTTTAAGACCATTCCATGGAAACAGTTGGTACTGTAGATGGTGTACTGCTATCTGCAGGGAGAGAGAAATACTGCTGGGTGCTCACAAAAACCAGGGGTTGTTTTCAGTAGTCTCAGAGCCAGTTTGCATTTTTTTCCAGGGTATATTTCTTTAGAGAAATGACCTTAGGTTCCTGTGAAAAAGCTGTTTCATGTGTGTGGGCTGAGGAGGAGTCTCTGTGAAAGGCTGTCGTAGGGAAGTCCTTCATTAAGGATAAACATTTTTTGATGCAAGTAGAGTTTCTCTGAACTGCTGAACAAACTTTGCCAGCTGTTGTCTCTGTGTGTGATTAAATTGGTTCATTAGCTTGTTTTTCTAGTGTGGTAGAACAAATCTAACATTCCAGATTCCTCTTCTGCTGCCTTGGAGCTAACAATATGTCCCCATTAGCAAAAGTAAAACATTGCTTATAATGAGAATTTGTGACTGCCTTAGGAAGAGGAACCGAGATAGACACGGTAGCAGAGCTTGCCTCTGTCTGCTCTCTGCACCTGTGGTGTCAATATTAGCGCAGAGGTGTTGCAGCTTAGCCACGTGGATCTGTGCTTCTTCACCCTTCTGAAGCAAGTAAGAAACCACTCAGGTGTCCCTGCAATGCAGAGTTTCTCTTGTAGCTGTTTGATTTCAGTACTGCTCATGTGGTTCATTGGCTTCTTAAAATCTGCTCTGTGAGAGCTGTACCCCATGGATCTGTCCTGAGGGGGAGAGACCTGTGAAAGCTCAGTGGTTGGGTGCTGCCTCAGTTCCAGTTACAAGTAAATATGCTGGTTTTTCTGTGGTGGGACTTTCTGCAGCTGCATGAGTGGATTGTAACCCTGTGGACTGTAACAGACCAGCCAGTGTGTTTCTGTTCTGTATTATATGGGTTTCCATGCTTTTCCTATTCTATAGTGCTTGCGGGGGTGATTTAGGTAGTGTGGGTGGAAGAAGAAGTCTCCATGTTACTCCATCTAATGACTATATTAAAAATGCCTCTTAGTTAGTCTTGATTTGTCTGTATTTGTGACTAAAGGCTTCAAAAGCGTCTTTGTAAGTTAGAAACCAGATGGCCGTAGTGTAACTCATTGAAGATACGTGTTTGTATCAAGCTCTTTTAAAGAAAGAAGATCCTTCAGGAATGAGGGAAAGAAAGAGAAAGTGAAATAAGTTTTTAGTAGCTACACAGTCTTCAGGTTTGGTTTCCAATTCCAGTTGATCTTTACTGAACACAATAAAACCCCTCAGTCCTGCTTCTGCTACAGCAACCTTTTTCTTCCGTGTTTGGTAGATCCAATTTCTTCCAGACGTAATACTTGTTTTGCAAATTCTTACTAGCAGTTGTAGTCATGTCATTTTAATTTATTACAATATTTTGCTTTATTTAAAATAGAATATACTTCCTTGGATAAGAAAAGATGGCCATGTGTTGGGGGTTGTATCTTGAGATCACAAGGAATGCAAAATCTTGCTCCCCTGCAGACGGCTCTGTTACCTTTAACATGTTTGTTAGTGTCTCTGCTTTTATTTTCAGTTGTAAACCAGGAATGCTGTCGTGCATAATACTAGAAACTGTTTCGGACGCAAATGTGTTAAAGAGTAGGCAGGAGAAACTAGTCTGAACTCCTAGTAATAGCTGTATTAAAAGTGCTTCTTAGTTATTCTTTATCTGTATCTCTGCAGCACCTTTCAGCTTTCATGATCTCTACTAGCATTTTGCAGACCCTGCTCTGTATTTGTAGAGTCCTTTCTAAGACAAAGAATAGCAATTATTGTAGTCTGCTGAATGTACAGCATTGTTAAGGTAGCTTTTGATGGAAAGCAAAATCCCTGTTTGGCTGGGTTGTTTGTTTGTTTGTTTGTTTCCATTCCTTGTTTATGCTGTCAGAGCAGGGCCATGAGGATTAGGTAGAACATCCTTGTGAAAGCACCTTGCATAGAACTGATTTCAGTTTATTTGAGCTTTGTTTGGTCTGCTGTTTAAACAAATAAATGAATCAGTCATAGCTTGATGAGATTTAAAACTGTGTGTAATATAAAGGATGTTTGAGTATTTTAATGGTGATTTCAATTTTGACATATTTTTACCTAAAGACCAAACACACTGCAGTAATATCAGTATGTGTATTCTGATTTACTTGTTTATTTTAATTCTGTAGGTTGTTTTAATGCTTCTGTTGTTCCATTGCAGGGTAAGATTTGGTTAATAGATTTTAACCCATTTGGTGAAGTAACAGACTCTCTGCTGTTTACATGGGAAGAACTGACCTCAGGGAAAAACCTGAAAGGAGACCAGGGTGAAGGGGAAGCAACAGAACAGGTACAGCCCTGGGGTGAGGGAAGGCTAACATTCAATGGGCGTAATGGACTTTATTTGTTCTCTGTCTGTCTTTCCAATAATCAGTTTGTGATGCAAATTCCATTGAGGTAAATAGTTCTTAACTCATGAAATGTAAACTCTTGATAAGGAGAATCTGCTGTATTAGATGGTAGTTAATCTCCACAAGCATCACATCCTGGTTTTTAGATGCCTGCAAGGGAAATTTTAGTTCAAACAGTCCAAGCCCGTCTTGTACCTTTGACCACATTGTGGGGAAGATGCATTGGAAATTGCTTTTATACATTTTTATTATGCCTTCTTTTCAATTTTTCTTAAAATCTCTTACTTTTCTATTTAATCACTTAAAGTTCTGCTTTGTTCCCGATACCTGTTATACAATTTCCCAGAGCTCCAGATTTATGTCTGGGGGTAGGTGAAAAGAAGATTAACTTTTGTCTCTTCCTCATATCAAATACCCTTAGGGAAGCCTTGTCCTCTGGTTGAACTCCCTGAACTTGCAGGGCAGGGATTTTCTATCCCTCTTCCAAACTGCACTGCCACCATAGAAACAAATAACTTCCCCTTAATACAGAGAGAGAGGAACAGTCTGCATTTATTTGTACTCCAGCTTTTTTCTCACTGCATGCTTGAGACCATCTTAACGAGTCCTTGGACAGCTGGATAGAAGATACGAAGTAGCATGTTACTTTATCTTGGGAAACACTTGCAGTTGTCAGAGGAGAAATGCTAGTCAGATAGTGTGAGCTTTTCTTCATCTTCTGGCTGTTAAACTGCATTAGAGGTAACTGGAATGACAAGCTTTATTGAGCTGATTTTAACATTGGACCTTTGCTTTAGTTCTGTCACCATTTTCGCAACACACTGGAAGGGAAATACACCACTCTCTTAATGCTATTTTCTTGTAGTTTCACCACTTGAAGACCCATTTAGTGAACCTTTCTACCAAAAGCTGTGCCTTCTTTGTTAAAACACACTCCCAATTCCTGAGCTGTTCATGAAATACCCCATTTCTGTTTTGAGGATTTTCTATTTCTTAGTGCCACACTGTTTTCTCTGGTGTAAGTCTGGATGAAAACTAGAATGACTTGTCTTCATGCTTCAGCTTATGTTTGATCACAGAGTCTGGTGTGAAGTTACTGAACTTCTGTCCTTAAAATGAAGCTGCTTATTGCCATCCAGTGGGTGATAGTGTTGCATGTCAGTGTGTTGAACTGAAACGTATATCAAGTTACCCAAAACCTGTTGCTACAATTGAGCATTTAGAGATATTTTTGGATATTTTATAGATATGTTTTTTCCTTCAATAAGTAAATTAATTGGAAGTCTTAGATCTTAATTTCAGAAAGGGTATATTTGCAAACATATCTTCACTGGTTCCTTGCTTAAAGATAAGGTTAAGGATTCTATTGTAATGATTTCTTTTATCCACGTATTTATGTAGATACTACTGCCCGAAGTTTCTCATAGCTCCATTGTTACAGCACTGTTATAAGCATATGTGTATTAAGTGCAGTAATAACTGATACATTGTGGAAACTTTAAAGTGAGGGAATAAATGCCTTTATTTGACTGTTACTAACATTTGACTTTTGCTCTTAAGGGGACAGGTTTTAATACAGAAACTCAGAAAGCACAGGTTTAGTTGACTGAATGCCCAATAAACTCATTGGCAAAGTGACTCCATCTCATGGAGGAGTTCAGGAAATATTGCTAGCTTTTTTCACATGTCTTGTTCTTGTCTTATCCAATATGTTTTCCAAAGGACTCTCCAGTTTTCCGTTGTACAAACAGTAAGGTTACTGTCCAGCCTAGTCCATACCTGAGTTACCGGCTGCCTAAAGACTTTGTGGACCTTTCTACAGGAGAGGATGTTCACAAATTAATAGACTTTCTTAAACTGGTAAGAAATAGTGAAAAACATTTAATTCATCATTGTGAAATAGCAACATCAAAGTGTCTGGAATTTTGCTTTTGTAATTAACATAGGTTACATAGTAACAGCAGAAGTATTGTATGAAGCCATTGTACAATGTGTTGTTGGGTTGATTCTTATGAGATGATGAAGAGCAAGCCTTCATACTGAGCTTGCTTCAGGTAATTTATTTTATCTTCATGGGAAGCAATGAATGCAGTTTGACAAATCTTACTGAAGAACCTGTTTTCTTTCTGATTTAAATGTGAATACAAACATAGCATAAATGGAAATGTACCTTTTGAATGGCTGAAGCTAATGCTTTTAAGAACTTCTTTAAAAGTTAGAAGATAAGTATACTAAGAAAAAACCTTAAACACTTGCAGTAGAATTTCTCTATTCCTTTGAACAGCGACATGAAAACATGCCATCTGTTTAAGCTAGGGTAGGGAGGGGAGGTTGCCTTCATCTTGACCACTGACTTTTACCACCGCCGTCATATTTTCTGGTTGTTGTATATTCTGTTGGTTAATGTACAGGGCAAATCTTGTTACTTACTGGAAATAAAATCCTATAGCTTGGGATGGGGGTGAGGGCTAATATTGCTTTGTTCCATTTCCTGGAAACATTATCTCTTACCATTCAAAAAATGGCTTAGAATTGCATTCATTGTCCAAGACCCACTGTATCTGGAAACACTTGTCATGATTTGTTAGTGCTCTTACTTCAGATGACTGTGTCCTAACATTATGCACTGTCCTGTTCTGTTGACAGAAAAGAAATCAGCAAGATGATGACTGAAGTATCAAGAAGCATTACAGTGAATTACAAGCAAGAAATGTGGCAAAAGCTATATATAGCATAACTATTAAGCTATTGATTTAAAGAAAACCTGCTTTTTATAGTGAATGAAAGCACCAAAGAGCTGTTCATCCTGCATGTCTGTTGGTTTAAATAAAAGTGTAGAAAGGCTTTGTCAGGGAAACATGAAATGACAGGGTGAGTTCTCACTGGATTCCAGGTTAAATGAAATTTTACCATGGTGCAAGCAAGCAGCAGTCTGAGTGCAACAGAATGACTGCTTTCATGTCTCCTAATGTGAAGATTGATGCTGTTGAACTGTACCATCAGACTCTTCAGTGATAAATACAATATTTAATGCATGTGCAGTTAAAACATCAAGCATCCTCTGAATTTAGGCACAGCCTTGCTTAAAATATTGCAGAGTCACAAGGAAAGAAGGGAATGTGTGGGGTTTCTTTCTGTAATAAGCTTTTAAAATTGTAAATTCACTTTGTTTTGGGGGCACTTCTTATCCTTCCTTTATGTAACAAAAAATGGAGAAGGCGGGTTTTTTTCCTGTGCTATGAAGGCTAATTCTTCATTTTGGAGAGCAGCTATAGTAGGGTACTTAAGGTGTCAAAGTTTTGCATTTCAGGAATTTGAAATTCTGAATGCATTTCAAGTAAATAGTATTTTCACAATAGCTAAAGTTACGGACTTTGTTAAACTTCACCACATTGTATTTCATTTTTGTAGTAAAGCTTTCTTGAAACTTATTTTTTAACATTATTTCGTACTAGACATCATCTGTGGCTTTGGTATAAATAGTTAAACATAACATCAACCTGTAATTTTACATATGAACTGGGTCTTGTTTCTTTTGTTTCACATCTTTCAATTTCTGAAGAAAATGATTATTCTTTCAGCTCTTAAAAATCTGGATTCATTTGGTAGTACCTCATGTTTTTTGTATAAAGGGAAGCTTGGCTAAATTTGGGAACACAGAAGCACTTGTTACCAGCTGCTGTTACTTGGGAGGTGTGGAGAGGACAGTTTCAGGTGAAGAACCAGTCAACTTTTGGATGTAGGTGTTTGTGTGGCTGCAGTAATCTGTTAACAGTGTGCACAATTCCCGTTGAAACGAAAGGACATTCGGAAGTGCTCATAGCACCTGGAAACTGGTTCCTATTTCAAACCAGTTATTTGATACCTCTGTGTGTATATAAAGCTGTTATGTTTCTTTGTCTTGCTTTTGCTGTCAAATTGATATGCTGCTCGGTTACAATCTGTTCTTGGATGTTAAATCTGAGCTTAGATGTTACATTATTACTTACTGTCTTTATCTTCAGTTTTGAACGAATACTTACTCTTGTTAAAGATTATACAGATTAAGAATCCAAGTCTACCAAATACATTGATGAAACATCACATGTTAAAGCTCCTGGAGTCAGAGTACGAGATCTACCCCTACCCTTGAAGTGATGGAATCACCTCGTAGTAGCTTTTTGGACACAGATTATCATTAACTCGGAGCTGGGCTATAACTTCAGGACTGTGGATGCATTTTTCTCACCCTTATCAGAGGGTTTGTGTCTCTAAATCAAGTGGGAACTTCAAAACCTAAGAAAGTTGTCATGGGTTCAGCAGTAGCAGTCATTTTTTCTCCTTCTTAGTGGCTGGTGCAGCACTGTGTTTCTAACTT